>CABHPP010143113.1:24137-46347 GCA_902168425.1 Peromyscus attwateri | reverse complement strand
GGGGCCGCCTATCAGATATCCTGCATATCAGATGCTCACATTGTGATTCCTAACCGTAGCAAAATTACAGTTATGAAGTAGCAATGAAATCACAGTTGGGGTTGGGGGCCACCACAACATAAGGAACTGTATCAAAGGGTCACAGCATCAGGAGGGTTGAGAACCACTGGCCTAGAGCCATGGGATGATGACTCTGGGTCTCCAATAAGGGCTGTGAGCCTCTTGAGTTCCTTTTCAGGGTGTCAGTAGCTGACAGCATTTTTGAGAGCAGTTGTTGGACACCCTGGACTGATGGAAATCACAGTCCTGGGGCTGTTTCAGGTCGTGGAGAGGGATTGGTGCTGTGTCATATGCTATCTGGCAGCATTTCATTTCATAGTACTGGTGTATTTTTCCTGGGGTTTATTTATTTCAGTCCTGTGTCATGTTCCTGAAGATGGATCCATCTACCACACAGCCAGCATGAGTTGGTTGATCTAAATCGCTTGTCACTTTTAAGAACCTTTTTTTTTTTTTGTTTTTTTTTTTTTTGTTTTTTTGATACAGTATCTTATTTATGTCTAGACCGGCCTCAAACTCTTGATCATTCTCCCCCAGCCTCCCAAGTGCTAGGATTATAGGTATGTACCACTGTGCCCAGCTAAAGCATAATGCTCCTCTCTCCACTTCTTTTTGTGTGTGTATATGTGGTCTAAGTGTGTGTGCTTGTTCAAATGTATGTGTTTAGGTGCACATGCCTGTGCATATGGGGCTGAATACCAGAGGTCTGTGCTGTGCATCTTTCTCAATTATCATTTTGTTATTTGTGAGTATGTGTGTGACATATGTGTGTGTATCTTTCTCAATTATCATTTTATTACGTGTGTGTGTGTGTGTGTGCGCGCGCGCGCATCTTCAAGAGTGCATGAGTGCAGGCTGATGCATGATCATATGCATATGTGTATGCAGGCCAGAGGTCAATATCAGGTGTCTCCATTGCTCTCTACCCCCCCCTTTTTTTTTTCTGAGACAGGCTCTGTCACTGAATGTGGAGCTCAGCAATTCAGTTAGACTGGCTGGCCAGTGAGCCCACGGGATCCACCTGTCTCTGCCTCCGCAGCACTGGGGTTACAGACAGGAGCCACCACACTAAGCTTTTTACAGGGCTGCCTGGGATCTGAACTCAGTTCTCATGCTCACGTCTCAAGCACTCTACTTACTGAGCCAATTTCCTTGCCCTAAAGCAAACAATGAATTTTAGCAAATTTGTAGATTTCTGTAGCCATCCCAATGATCCGGTTTTAGAGTATCTCAATTATATCCCCAACTTCCTTCTCGTTTCTCCTCAAACTTCACCTGACTCCCATCGCCGTCCTTAGGCAAATGTCTCTGATAGTCCTTACTGGATTTCTATATAAATGGAGCCATGCCACAGTGCCTTTACTCCCACTTCTTTTAAACTAACACGATGTCTTTGGAGTTCATTCCTGTGACTGCATGTGTCGATAATTTGTTCACTTTTTACTGCTAAATAGTATTCCATCGTGTGTCTGTCCTGTGTTCTACTTATGCACTTACCAACTGATGGACATGCAGACTATTTCAGTTTGTTGGGGCAAAAAGTGAGGGTCACTTTGCTCTTGCAGAGACCCAGGAACCACAAGTTCTCTGATATGATGTCTGGGATGGTTCGACATAATCGTCAGTGTAACACAACCTAGAATTGCCTGGGAAGTCTCAGCGGGGACTGTGCACACTGGGTTGATGGACTTATTCTCTCTCTGCTCCTGGATGTGATGGGACTAGCTGTCTTAAGTTCCAGGAGCGTTGGCTTTCGCTCAGTCATGGACTGTAACCTGGAACTGTGGACTACAATAAATCCGTTCTCCCATAACTAGCTTTTTGTCAGGATATTTTATTGCAGTACTGAAAGTTAAACTAGAACACGATCTCATGATCTCAAAGTTCTGGGTGAGTCCTCAGAAGGCTCTTGGAGAGCATTGCTAAGGGAGTTTGGAGAGAGAATGGTCTCTTGTTTGGGAAGTCAGGCAGAGTTTCTTTAGTGGTTTTTACTACTGGAGATTTTCTCTTCTCTGGTAGGAGTGAGAACCTCCTTATTTTAAAAAAAAACCTTATTTATTTATTTTATATACATAGGCAGTTATGCATGGGTGCACGCGCATTTATGCACGTACACGTGGGGGTTAGAGGTTGACACCAGAGCCTTCCTCGATCATTTTCCACCTTATTCACTAAGGTAAGGTCTCTCAGTTGAACTCAGAGGTTGCTGAGATAGTTAATATAGGTGTCATCTTGTCGAGGGGATCCTCTCTCCTCCTCCTTCAAAGGACAGGAATTACAGGCAGTCTGTCACCTGGCATTTATGCGAATTCTGGTGATCTGAAGTCTGGTGCCTCATGCTTGTATTGCAGCTGTTGTTCCCACTGGGCCATCTCCCCAGCCCAGTAAGTACTGAGAGTGTGGACACTGACCCAGGGTTGTGAGCATTGAATGCCAACATCATGGACAGTCTAGAGGGAAGATCTGCCCATCAGCCCCCATGCCTTTTAGAGCATCAAGGACGGCACTGTTAGCTTTCTGTCTGCACAGTGAAGGCCAAGGGAGAGGCAGTAGTGCTGGATTCTCATCTTCAGTGACAGAGAGATAGCTTGTAAGCATCTGGTTATGAACACCTGCATCCGGGTACAGTCGGTAAATGGCACTGTCCTCCACTTGGCAACGTTGCTTTTCTATGGCATCCACTCTCAATGCCACCCTTGGGAAGAAGCAAACTTCCTGCAGGAAGGGAGCACCAGTGATGACATGGACTTGCTGAGGATAGCAGTAGGGTCAGTGCTGGGCCTGCATGGAAATCACCAAGCTCTTGCTGCTTAAGAGTGTGCTCTGAGGACCAACAGCATCAACATCACCTAGAACTTGTCTGAAATGTATAGTCATGCTGAGGATGGAAGACAGTGGTAGAGTACTCGCTTGGCATGCACAAGGCCCTGGGTTCAGCTTTCAGCATGGAAGGGGGAAGCAGGGTACAGAATCTAAGTTCCACCCAGAGACTACAGTAAGTACACAAGCAGACCTGCCCACGGATACTATAGCATATGTGGCTCCTACAATGTTATTAAGGTAGTAAAAATCTGGACATATAACTGAGCCGCTAGAGTGCTTGCCTTGAATGCCTGAAGTCCTGGATTCTATCCTCAGCACTGCATCAACCAAGCATGGTAGTCATGCCTGCAATCCCAGTACTCCGGCAATGGGAGCGGGGGAAAATCAGAAGTTCAAGGTTATCTTTAGCTACTTAGGGAGCTGGAGGCCAACCCGAGCTACATGAGACCATGTCAAAACAAAACAAGCAAAATACAAATTTTTTTTTTTGAGCTCCCCAGGTGATTAAGAAGCACTTTCAGGGTGGCGCAGTCCCGGTCTAGCCTTGTGCTTTTGAGGATGCCTCAGCAAACACCCAGCCATATGTCCATTCAGGCTCTGCCTAGTAATTCTAGGACAGAGAGCCACAGCTCATCGATGGGACAGGTGACAGCACTCCCTGTCTTTCTCTTTAGCTAAGGGTGGTTGGGGAGGCAAGTGGGCCTAAGTAGATAAATTGCTGTGCAATTTGCAAGGGCAGGTCACCTGCTCCAACTGCCCTTTAAAACTGCCCAGATTTAGAGCAGATTGATTGCTTAAGAGGTTTGGATGGAGCGTGCTGACTTTCTGTATGATTGTGTGTCTGCCTGGCCTCATTCTGTAGTCCATGTCTGTTTAGACATGTGGCGAGCACACTCGATGCAAATGAACCACCATCACTTCTGATGCCCGGGGGCTCCTGCGTAGCATGGCGAACAAGCCAATGAGAACAGTGCCTTAGCACACAACAGCATCACCAGGATGAGAACAGTGCCTTAGCACACAACAGCATCACCAGGAGGAGAACAGTGCCTTAGCACACAACAGCATCACCAGGAGTCCTGGGCAGTTTGGAGACCCCACCCCCAAAGCTTTTGATTTCAGTTTATGGGACCCCCAACCGACAATCTACATTGCTAGGAATTCCCAGATGATTCAAATTGAGAATGACCAGAAATTGTAGTTTCAAAGGCACCGTCGCTCCGCCAGAAACTGCCTCCTAAATTTTACTTGATCAAGTGCTCTGACGATGGTAGTTTAAAGCATTCCGGCCCAGGGACACCCTGGGACAAAGTGAAGAGAGAAGCAATCTGACATATTCTGAGATCAGTTTTAAACTCCTGTGTTCCAAACTTGCCGTCTGAGCTGCTGCAAAGCAATGCCATTTGCCTCTTTCGCATGCTCTGATCTCTGTTGCGATGGTGAATAGTTGCGGTGATAATTATGTTTGATCTGTAGTGAGCTTTTAAGGATAAGACCTCAGGCAACCTAGGCTGCCTTCAACCTTGCTATTAGCTGAGGCTGACACTGAGCTCCTGATCCTCCTGCCTCCACTTCGCTGTGCTGGTTTACAGTTGGGCACCATCCCAGCCTGCTGTGCTGTTTGAAATCTCAGTTGCCTCCCGGCTGGTGGCCCTACCAATACGGGAGAGACATTGAGTGTACAGGCTGTGTGGTGACCTTCCAGTTCTCAAGTCCTGGGTCTGGCCACGGACACTACCCTCACATTTGTCTTCACTACCTGGCAGGTACCGACCCAACCAGAGTTACTTAATCCCTGTTACCCCCCCCCCCCCCCCCCCCCCGCCCCCCCTCCCCGCAATGCTTAGTGACCTGGCACATCCTTGGCACACCTGGTTGGAGTTCCTTTGGACAGATTTTTTTTTTTTTACCTGTGGCAGCAGCTCAGAGTAGTGATCTGCTGTGACCTTCCTGGAGCCTCTGGTCTACAGCTTGCCAGCAGACTGCTGGGTAATGGCAGCTTCCTGCCAGGAGAAACCGGGACTGCACTTTATTCCATAATTAAGTAGACAGGATTTACATCATCAGAGCACCTGGCCTGACTCCATTTCATATTATTCAAAACAGAGACTTGAAACTTTATATATTTTTTTATAAAAAATTTATTGAGATGATGTAATTATAGGCTTTTCTTTAAAAATTATTTGCAACTCACTGGCCCTGAGAAAAGGCATTTTTTTTGTTTGTTTTTTCTTTTTTGTTACATTCATTTGATTCAGTCCCTTATAAACCCCACACCTCATAAACAAGAGATTAGAAACTAAACAACAACAAAAATTCATTCTAGATTCATCTGGCTTGCAGGTGGGTGCAGTTGCAAAGAGAAATCTTCACAAGTGTTCACTTGCGAGGGCGAGGAGAGGCAGGAGTTTCGCAGTTGTTTAGTGTTGACGCGGACGGGGCCGAAAGAGTACTGGGTTCGTTCTCTGTGCCTTGCTGACGGGCAGGATTCCGGGTGTCCCTCTACGTTCCTGCCCCACTGGCTGTCTGGGTCACTTAATTTAGGTTTCTGTTCAGAAGAGGAGCAGGCTGAGCTCCATCTAGCACCGAATGACTGGGCAGTGAAAACCACCCTGTGCATCTTTAGTTTCTTTGCTGGGGATGGATGAAACAGGGGTTGAAACCAGTATACTTTCTAACTGCATTCTAACCACTCAGGTTGGATCCCGATCCTAACTCTGCCTGTGTCACACTGTCTGCTCGCAGGGTGAATGACATGACCTCTCTCAGGTTCTCTTCTGCCAGTAACAGTGGATGTGCCAAAATGTGTTCACGGTTGGATCCTGGACAGTGTGAGAAGACACAGGGGCCACTCAATCCTCTCATAGCCATCCAGATGTCAGCCGAAGTGACATTTTATCTGGAGCAGGTGTCAGTGTGAAAAGACACTGGGTCAGAGGGTTCTGAGCTAGGGAGAGGAGAAACCCCTCAGCCTGTAGCCTGTTTTGCTGTTTTCTTATGAGGACCCTTCTCCTTACAAAAGGGGGTGGATATGGAACACTGGTGACACTGCCTTTGGTCCTCACCAAGTTGCCCTGGATCAAGAAGGTCTGAGAGAAGTTATTGTCAACATCTACCCAGCTACCACTGTTTTCTTCTGGTGGAGACCTGAAGACAGCCTGGCCAAGGACACAGGACAGAGAATTCCAGGACTTAAGTGACAATGCCCATCCTTCACATAGCAATGCTTTCTTGCAAATTCCTTTTCTGACCCAACCCATGAGAGCCACAGAGAAAGGCCACCTATTCATCTGACACACGAGATTTTAGTTTGGTTCCATCACCTCTTGAACTTAATGTTGAGCTAGAAGATCACGGTGGATGGGGTAAAAAAAAAAGAAAAGAAAACCAAAAAAAACAAACAAACAAACAAACAAAAAAACAAAACTCCCCAAAACCCAAAAAGCTCCTGTAGTGGTGTTCCCTCCAAGGTGTGATCGACTAAATCTGAACCCTCTGGGTCTCCAGCCTGAGAGCACTGAACCCCGGTGACAACACCAGCCATGTCTTCTCTCCAACCAAAAGCCTAATGAGGATGTTTGCAGTTAAGAGGAGCAAAGTAAATCTGTACTGTGAACACTGCGTGGGAAACAAAGATGTCGCCACAGTGAGCATTTCTAATGTAAGTGGCTGAGGCTGTCATCCTGGGCCTCACATACTTTCACATGTTTCTAATCCAGGGCTCCTTAGGGAACAAAGGAATTTCCTTCTACAGTTCAACTGGAAGATTCTTTGGACAGTTAGAGACTGGGTTCTACATGTGGGCAAAGTGGCCAGAATGAGGTGTCTTAGTCTCTCGTTTCATAGTCATACACAGGACCTCAGTCAAAACAAAAACCAAGTAACCCACCCTTTCTCTCTAGCTCAACCCAGGGACTCAAACAATGTAAGAATCTGGCTTAATCTCCCCACTTGAGATAAGGTACCAGTCATTTTAGAGGCCAAGAAAAAAAAAAGTATCCCCTGCTTTCAAGAAGTATAGCATGTGACTCTCATCACTGCCCATGAATACTAAGCCCAACCCCTCACCCAGAAGGTCACTGACCTCTTGGAAGGTAGATGGGGTGGGACTCGGGAGTCACAGAAAGACTAAAGGAGCCTGATCAACTCAATTCCAGTGTCTGAACCACAGTCTGTCTACACGTCTGTGAGCTGATGTCTGCTGAGTTAGGCCCAGGGAGACATGCCTGGGTACTCTTAGCCTCCATGTGCTCCACTTAGGGACAGTTGGAGGGCAGCTCTGGTCTGTCAGCTTCACCTGTGTACTGCTTCTGGTCAAGTACACACATACCCAGGAGGGCTAGGAGATGCTCACTTGATGGTGTGGAAGAGACAGAGAAAAGACAAGGGAGGTTTATAAGGCAGGCTTCATCACCGGGGTTTAAAAACACTGTAGCTCAAAGAGTCCATGTAGATGGCTAAAAAAGGGGGGGAGGGAAAGCTGGGCATGATGGTGTGTACCTTCAATCCCAGCACTTGGGAGGCAGAGGCAGACAGATCTTTGAGTTCAAGGCCAGCCTGGCCTATAAAGCAAGTTCCAGGACAGCCAGGGCTACACAGTGAAACCCTGTCTTGAAAAACCAACAAAACAAAACAACAAAACCCAAATCCTCCCCACTAAAACAGCTGTCTAAAAATCTCTGCTATCAAAAGTCCTAAGGCATAGCATTACCCTCATCTTGGAAGATACTACCGACCTTATGTCGAGGTGAAAAAAAAAAGCCACAAATATGTCTTCTCGAAACACAGCAACGACAGGAGGAAAAACGAATGAATCTGAGGAATTTCCTGTCTCTGCTGATTGTGCAAATACCGGCTGGGCCGAGTCTGCACTCCAGGATCCTCCCTTGTATGTGTTCTATGCTCAGTGAGGACCAGTAAAGAAAAACAACAAAAAAGGCTAAGACTTGGAGCAGGGGTGGCCACAATCCCACAAGGGCAAGATGTCTTGGGACTGACAGCTCTGCTTTCTCACCAGCCTCGACAACCTGCTCCTCACTGCAGAGCAGCTCTGCCTCGTTCCTGGACCATCAGGCGTGGGCGGGCCTCTCGTATTTTTCCACTTTGCAGCACTTTCAGGAGAGTCCCAAGCGGCCAGGGCCTTTGAAATCATTTGGCCAACCTCTGGCCCATCTTATGACTGGACCTCCCACTGATCTTTCTGGAATACAGCAGCATTTGTGAGGTGTTTGGCCTTCCTCCCATGGGTGCCCAAGGGGTCTGGCTGTGTGGTGACGGCCACAGAAGAGCTAGGTCAAGGCTTAGTTTAGGTACCAGAGAGGCTAGGTCTGCTAAAAGGCATGTGACGCAGAACAGCGGGCAGAGGAGGAGGAAGGAGAGGGACCGGATGAGAGAGAGAAGGGAGACAGGAGGAAGACAGACAGAACTCTCTCGTTTTTGAAAGTTTCTCTCTCTCTCTCTCTTTTTTTTTCTCATCCAAGACCTGACTGCAACAGGACAAACCTGATCCATGTGACAGGAAAAAGAGGAGCCTGATCCCTTCTGCAAGTCTCTCTCCTGACCGGCTGAGCTGGCCGTACTTTGTGAGATTTGCAGAAAAAAAAATTAATATATATATAATAGATATATTTCCATAGGAAAACAACATGTGATGTCTTCCCCTGTATGAATGATGAATGTCAAACTGCATGTTCTTAAAAAAAAAAAACCCAGAAAAACAAAAACAGAAACATCATGAGACTAACAACAGGTGCAGGGTGAGGGTGAGGCGTTACAGACAAGAGGTCCGAAGGAGAAGCAAACGTGACGTGTGAGTCTCAGGCTTGTGCCCTCCGCCAGAATTCCAGCCCCGCCATTGCTGGGTGGTTTGTCTAAGGTGCTCTGGGTCCCTCTCGGTCTGCAAGAAAAGCGTTCCTGCCATCCCTGGGCCTCTTCTTTCTTAGGCATCCCCAGCTCGCCTGCTCCATCACGCCTCCAGCGGTCCCTGTGGGCAGGTTTCCTCTTGGCCAGCCGGTGAGGCCGTGGTGGGTCCCCTTAGCATTCGTCCTCTTGGTACGCTTGTTCATCCAGCTCCTGAGACTCAAGGTGCTCTAGACGGTCTGTCCGGCCACTCATGATTTCATCTGGGGTTTTCATGAACCTTTAAGCAGGAAATAAAAGAGTCAGGAGTCTGTATTCCCAAGGACATCCTCCCTCTCTACTCCAACCCTTAGAGCAACATGCACGGAGCTGGGGACCCACTGAACCTAGACACTGGTGCTACCTCAGCACAGACTAGGGAAAGGTTCCTTTCTCACCTGTCTGAAAGGTGACAAAATGACATGACAAGGCGAGGGGACTATGAGAAGAGGCAGCGTCTTTTGGTGCTAGGAGCGTCTTACTGGTGGATTGCACAAAGGGACCTGGGTATTGCTCACTTGTCTGTTTCTTAGTTTTAAGGATTGTGTGTGTGTGTGTGTGTGTGTGTGTGTGTGGCTATGTACACATGTGTGGATGCATCCTGTGCAGGGAACCGAGAGGACATCATGTGTACCACTCTGTCACTTTCTGCCTAAGTCCTATGAGACAGCACCTGGAGGCAGGCTGGTGGTCAGCAAGCCCCAGTGACGCGCCTGTCTCTGCTCTCCACAGAGCTGGGGTTACAGGGGTGTGCACAGTCTCACTCGGCTTTGTATGTGAGTGCTGCTGGAGATTTGAACTCGGGTCCTCACGCTGTGCAAGCAAGCACTCTTGCCCAATGGAGCCTTCTCTTCAACCCTAGAGAGATGTTTACAAAGACCCACAAGAGTCCTACATCAACTTCCACTCCAGTCTGAGAGCCCGGGGAATAGTATTCAAAACTTGAATTTAACTCAAAGGATGCTATTAGATGTTACGGGATACTTTTGATCAAGGGACAGCTTAGGGGGGGAAGCTTCTGGAAATTAGAAAAGCAAGAAGAATCCTTTTTTCCCACCGTCTATCCGAACTGCTAGAAATGACTTCCCTTCAGCATGTCCCCTTCCTCTGTAGCTGGAGTGTACAGCAAGCCTCACATGCTTGCTCACTGTGTGTCACTTGGAATAGCACCAGTGTCATGGTCTGACTCCGGTCTGCACAGCGTGGGGAGGAAGCCTGGCTGCAAACGTCCTGTCCTTCCCTGTGGGTGGGGTGGGGGGAGCGAGGCTTTCTTCAGCCTCCACGGTGTCTGCACGTTTCCCTTGTCCTATGCTCTGCCCTGTACCTGTGAGCTACCTTCAAACACACTTTCCTATCATCACTCCACCAAGCCAGAGATGCAGTCTTTGACCCATCTGCCGTTGCCCCCCAAGAAACACTTATTTTTCTACTGTTCACTTCTGTGAACTCACCATCCCTGTCTGCTAGTCCTGACAGAAACTACGGCTCATGTCTTTTTGCAAAATTTTCAGCATTGTTCTGATCTGGAACTTTCTGGACTCCTTCCAGAGGTGTTTACTGGCATGAGTCCACACTGCAGTCTACCTACCTACCCTGAAGCACACCTGCCACACCCCACTTCACTCTGTTACATAGAGTCATAGACCAGTAAGCCATCGCTTTGTACAGTTTGGCTTCCAACATGCTTTTCCTCAGAAAAGGCTCCTCTCTTCCTCTCTAACAGCACTCTTCGTTTCTCTTGCTCAAAGCCTCTCAGTGGATACTGGAGGACCTTCCACGCCTACTGCCATTCCCTTCTGTTCGAGACTGCGCACGTCACAGTGGCTGCCTGTCTTCTACTTTCACATTCTCGCTAAAATGTCTCCCTCAGCATCTGAAGAAGCTAAAGATCCTCCCAGGCCAACTTTATAGATACACCGTATTCGGCCTTCGAAACTGCCCCTCCTTCAGGCTACTGTGCCATGGTAAGCTTTTGATATTTCATACCAACGTTTACTGAAACTCTCACTAACGTATACACAAAGTTAAATAAATCAGAAGGCTCTGCCTCCTAGGAGCTTGTGGTTTAGTTGTGGTGAGGAAGCTTTCCCACATATTATTTTTTAAAAAGACTATTTATTTTCAATTTTAGATGCAATGGTGTTTTGCCTGCACGTGTGTCTGTGTGAAGGTGTTGGATCCCCTGGAACTGGAGTTACAGACAGTTGTGAGCTGCCATGTGGGTGCTGGGAACTGAACTCGGGTCCTCTGGAAAAACAGTCAGTGCTCTTAACCACTGAAACATTTCTTCAGCACACATATTATTAAACTATACTATTCACAATTCCTAAAGATGTTTTAAAGACTTATTTTTATATATGTTATATGCCCTGCCTGAGTTTACGTGTGTCATGTGCATGCAGGAGCCTGAAGAGGCCAGAACAGGGCATCAGATACCCTTGTACTGGAGTTACAAGTGGTTGTGAGCCATCATGTGGGTGTTGGGAACTGAACCTGGGTCTTTTGCAAAAGCAGTAATCACTCTTAGCTGCTGAGCCATCTTTCCAGGGCCATACATACTATTAAAAATGAACCTCATGGTGTGCCTGAGGACAAAGGGAACTCAGAGACGGTGGAAGCGGACATCTATGTGTGATTGAACAGCTGCAGAGGGCCTTGAAAAGGACAGTCAACTTGAGGCAGCCTTGGAGGTATGTGCATGTGAAAACTTAAGAGGATACACAAGCCTGGCAGAGGAACTGGAATGCTGTTCCCTTTCCATCATACACCTCATGAATGCGCTTGTCCCAGACTTCAACCTGAGGCAGGCTGGCTACAAACCCTGGGAAGTGCAGCTGCCAGGCTTCAGGCCCTCAACACAGCACTGGACAGGGACAGAGCTGCAGAACCAGTCAGTAAGGCAGCTCAGCAGCTGACTTGGATGTGGGAAGCATCAAAGACGGCTCCAGCTTCAAGATGACTTCAAAGAGTGGTGGTCAGCTGATGAGACCAGAGCATTCTGGGTGGAATTCCTCAGCCGTGCGTGACGCCTGCCATCCTCAGTGGTCCCTGGGCCCTCCCTTCTAGTCTACTTCAGGGAACCACAATCTCCATGGCAATCGGAACAGCTGGAAACCATTAGCTAAGGGGAATCAGGAAAGGGAGAGGGCTGCCTACTTCAGAGGCCTTCACACTTCTCTAACCATGATGCACTGGTAAGATGTACAATTTGGGGGGCTCAGTTGGTAAAGCACTTTCCAGGCAAATGTGAGTTCAGTCCCCACCCACACAGGAGGGGACACAGTGACAGATGCTTAGTAATCCCAGCTGCTGGGGAGATGGGGACGGGCAGATCCCCAAGCTCCTTAGCCAGCCCAAGCCAGTGAGGCCTCATCTCAAAAATCAGGGTGGATAGGGCCTGAGAAATGACACCAGAGGTTGACCTCTGACCTCCACATGCATGTGCACACATATGAATACACACACATAAACAAAATCTTTATGAATTAATGGTCATTCTTATTTGATGAGCTATAATTTGGTATTTCCAACTCCACCATATTGTATCCTCTATTTCATTAAAAAACTGGCTGTGGCTGACACCCACATGGTGACTCACCATGGGTCATGACCTGAAGCTTGACAAAGCAGCTTCCAGGTTTGGTGACCTGGAAGTTCCAGCTTAATCCTTCACTTTGCTATTGACAATGGTTCTTCTGATTACTCCCTTTTATTCCACCAGACTTCAATGTCTGATAATGCTATTTGGTCACTATGTTATTTTAGAGGTGAGTCAGATTTCACTTTTCATACAGGACAGACTTAAGCAAAAAAAAAAAAAAAAAAAAAAAAAAAAAAAAAAGGCGAATTTTTTTTTTTCTTTTTAACTTTAAATCCTAACAAACCACTACCCAGTTTCCAATCAACAGTGTTTGCAATGATGGCTTTGGGTCTCAGCTAGGCATGCCAGAGTTCCTAACCGTCTCCCTCCTCCTCCCTCTTATGTAAAGAAAATCATATCCTCCCAAAAGAAGGAAAGGAAAAGGAGGAAGTGCTACCTGAACAAAAGCCTTTGTCCGGGCTCCTTCCTGATAATGTTTAGTTTGTAGTAGTGGCGCAGGGCTCTGGACATTTTCTCATAGGTCATGTTTGTTCTGTTCTGTTTGTTCAAAGGAGGAAGGGAGAGAGAAAAAAAAGCACAAAGACACAATGAAATGAACCACAGAAACGGCACCAGGCAGCTATTAAAATCAAGGCTGCTCAGTTGCTCCACATGGCCTCACCGGCCTGGGATCTCCACCTGCTCGTCGGCTGCCTTCTAGGGCCCGCCCTTCTGCTGCCTGCCCTCACAGCCACTGTGGCCAAGGGCCCCTCCTGGACTGAACTGCCCCAGATAAGTGCTAACTAACCGCCCCCTGCAGCCCTCGTCTCCTTCTCTTGACATGGTTCCCGGCTTCCGCTATCTCGGGTAGGAGACAGGTGGTCCATCCTTCCTGTCCTGGATCACATAACATTTCTTTTTTTGTTGCAATGACTTTTTCACACTTGTCTCTGGTCTGTTATTGTTGATGGGCAGTGCACAGAAGGTCCCTCAGTGACTCAAACACTTAAGTGTCTGTTTATGGGTCCTCAGCATATCTGTCCACAGCCCTTAGCTGGTCTTCCTCCGCTGGGAAAGGGATCAGGCTGCCTTCTTAGGAGGCCTGAGGCTCAGCTGTACCACCTCAGTATCCCCCCACAGCTTGGTCCTAGATCTCCTATGTCCACTGGCCTGGCCACAGTTAGCTCCTTTTCATATCTGCACATTTGAACTGTCTTCCATACTATAAAGGACTGTTTGGATCCCACTTCCTCTTCCTACTTTGGAAAACCGTGGGGGCAGGCTTTCTGCGCCTCTTGCTCGTAAAGGGGGTATTTTATAATCACAACGTATTTTCCATGCAGAAATGGACTTTTGTGAGAAGGGGAGTTTCCAACTGATGGGGACAGAAGTGACACTTCCCAAAGGTCCCTTGTGAGTCATACAGCTCTCACTACTTCCCTATTCCCCATAAGGACAACAGGGTGGCAGGTCCAGGTCAAGGGGAGTGGCAGGGGGAGGGGGGGTCAGCACTTACAATCAGTCTACAGAACTGAACTCTGAGTTAATGGGCCCCAGACAGAGGTAACACATGGAAAAAAAGCATCTCTAATCATTTCCTTCCTTCACAACTACCTAATTGTTCGTCCAGGGAGGAACAAACCAAATAATCATGGGCAGACTTGGGAGGGAGGCAAAAAGACAACCATCCTCCAACTAAGCATGAAGACTATTTTATACCAGCTTTCCCAACAAATATTTGGCCTTTTTACCTTATGGTTTCCCCACAGGCGAGCCAATCCATTGGGATCCACTATCCGGAATATTTTGGATTCCTTGTCTTCCCATCTGATGAAGTTTTCGTACCGGCTGTCAGAGAGCAACTGATAGACGTAATCCCAAAGCAGTCTACAGTCTACAGAGGAAAAGCGAGAGTGCTGTTGAGAAGGATTTCTGTCAAGGCAGTCACAAGACTCAGAAACAGGGTTTGTAATCACAGCTTGGGCCTGGATTTGACTGACAGTCTTATTTCCTCATTTCACAGATGAAATGGGTCCAGAGAGAGCCTGTGAGATCCTGTTGACCTCTGACCCAGGGAGGCTCGGCACTGACCGAGGCCATGACCTCTATACGAGGACCGAGGAGGAGGAAAAGACTTTTTCAAAGTCCATGACAAAGCCTGAGGCTGAAGCAGCCCGTCTGAAGGATGAGGCACCAAGGTACACCTGCAAATGAACAGACAGGCTTTGACAGCGGGCTCCAAAAACAGTTAGGACACATGGTGGGAAGGGTCTGGGTGTGTGTGTGTGTGTGTGTGTGTGTGTGTGTGTGTGTGTGTCTGTCTGGGCCAGAGGCTGACACAAGTGTCTTCCTCAATAGCTTTCCATCTTACTACCTTTTAAACTTTTTCTGTGTGAGTGTGTGTGGTGTATGGGCCTATGTGTACACACTAGAAAATCAGAGTGTGTGTGGCACACATGTATACACTAGGAAGCAAGGAGACACTGGGTGTCTTCCCCTGTCATTATCCACCTTCCTGTCTTGAGCCAGGGCCTCATGGAACCTGGAGCTCACCATTTTGGTTAGGTTGGCTGGCCAGCAAGCTCTAAGGATCCATCAGTATCCACCACCCTCCCCCAATTCTGGGGTTACCGCCATGCATGGCTCTGCCTGACTTTTACATGGTGCTAGGGATTCTAACTCAGGTCTTCTTGTTTGCAGAGCAAACACTTACCCACTGAGCTCCCTCTCCAGCCCCTTCATCCACTTTTTATTTACTTATTTACTTTTGAGACAAGGTCTCTCATTGAACAGGAATCTAGACTGACTGGTCCTCGAACTCCGATCCTCCTGTCTCGGTCTCCCCAGAGCTGGGTTTACAGATATGCACTGCCATATCTGGCTTTTAATGCGAGTACTAGGGGTCACTATGCGGTCTCCATGCTTATGTGGCGAACATTTCACCAACTGACCCATTTCCTGAGACCAGAAAGAAAAGCTTGAGGTTTTAATGAGAACAATGCGATAAAAAGTTAAAAGATTAGAGTTTAAAGATTATTCTGTAGTTGGCAGGAGATGCTAAATGGATAGAGGAAGACAGGGGCTATCAAGAAAGCAATACAAGAAAAACGATGGGAAATTAAAAACTATGTGGCTTGGTGACGTTGGCTGTGGGGACTGTGGCTAGCATTTTAAAAAGAAATACAGATATTCTCATTAAACCATCGTTTGGAGGTCTTTCAAGTTGCTTTATCATAATGGAATCATGGTGGAAAGGAACTTCGTACAAGAAAATCATTTCTCACGTGCAGAACTGGTATCCGATTATGTGGCCAGGCAGCAAATATCCATCAGATGATTGAGTGTGGCTCTGCACTGTGCTCAGCCCAGGGTCTTGGCTGTGGAGCCCTGGCTTTCTGGGTCTATGCTGTGAAGGTACCCATTCTCCAGCTCAGCCCAATAGGTTAAGTAGAGACAGATGTGCACCTCCTGGGTACTGCTGATGTTTGATTGGCCCTGGGCTAAGAGCAGAAGGTGTCTTTTCTAGCTGTTTCTGCTTACTGTATGGTTCCAGAGGGTTAACCAGATGGCTGGTAACAGAAGGCCAATGACTGAATGTATACGTTATTTATTTATATGTATGTTTATACACTTGTGTGAGTAAATGTGCATTACATGCATGTGGGATCCCATGGAGGCCAGAAGAGGGCATTGGATCCCCTAGAAAAGGAATTTCAGATGGTTGTGAGCTGCCATGTGGGTGCTGGGAACCGAACCTGAGGTCTTTGCAAGAAGAGCAAGTGCTCCTAACCAGCCTTCTAGCCCCTATTAGTGCCTTTATAAAAGGTATCTATAAGAGATCCCTTACATATCTACCTGTGAGGACACAGACGCAGCAAAAAGATGCTACCTATGGAAGAGAAAGCATACTCATCAGCAGGCCTCAGATCTGCTGGTGCTCTGCCCTTTAGCCTGGCAGCCTCCAGAAATCTGTGAGACATTTCCTTTCTCCGTCCTTTTCCTCACTCTTCTCCGTTATTTCCTGCTTTTTTGGAGATAGAGCTTCAGTACATAGCCCAGGCTGGCCTCAAACTCATAGTAACCTTCCTGTCTTAACCCTCCAATGCTGACCTAACAGATGTGCGGCTCCTCATTCGCCTAATAGGACAGACATTCGCAGCCAGAACAGACGAAGACCAAAACAGAGCTGTGGCTCCCTTGTCCAGCTTTGGTACCACAAATAGCAAATGGCAGGCACATCTGAGTTTTCTATAGTCTCACCCAACTGGAAAACATCTCCCTAAACCAAGCACTTTCACATAAAATGCCATGCAGCGAGGAGAAGCCCAGGTGTGCACACAGCTCCCGTTTTGCACGCCTGAGTGGCAACAGTCGTGTGCACACGCACATAAGTGCAAGCACATGTGCATGTGGAGGTGAGAAATCAACGTTGCATTTTCAATTGCTACCCACTATATTTTTTGAGACATGGTCTTTCATTAGTAGACTGATCGGCCAGTACGTTCCAGAATCCTCCTGCCTTCACTTACCCACAGCAACAGGATTACAGGTGTGCACCTCCAAGCCTGGATAACCTTAATAAGGTTAACATAAAGCAACTACCGTCCTCTGGGCTCCAGGCCTCCTGCAGAGTTCAAACGTAGAGTGGACAGCTCTCCTTACCTCCATCCCCATCTGCACAGGGATTTCCCACTGTACTTTCTCTTTTTGCTACCATGGCACATTCCTGGTATCACACAACTTATACAATTATACAGGTCGCTCGGATTACTTCTTCAGTTAAAGGCTTACCCAGCCCTGGGGTTTCACGCCAGTCTTTTCAGAGGCATCAAACTGGGTTCCAGAATGTGACTGCATGAGGCGCCCAGTGGATGGCAAACGCAGGGCAGGGCTCGCCAGAGAACAGACTTGACTTGTAAGCTTCAAGAACATTTGTATATTGCAACTTCTTTTCCCTTTCATGAATTTGAAAGTAACCCCAAACAAGCTTCCAATTGATCACTTTAAATGACATTTAATCCAGCAAAGCCAACATTAGCTGCGTAATAAAAACGTTGACATTCAAGACACACTGAATTACTCAGCCACTAACGGAAGCAGCAAGGGGAATTTCATGGCATAAAGCAGTTGCTTCAAGCTCAGAGTGTAAGTGGCTTTTTAACACTATTGATTTCTGTTTCTTTAAAAAAATTACGCCTTGATGATAAAAATAACTGTCTGGCCACACAGCCACGTCCTCTCTTATTTACTACTGAAGTATAAGCTATCTGAGTTATTTTTTCTTTTCAACATTTCTTAAGTAAAAGGCACACCCTTGTGTTCTCTAGATCTTCTGGATACTATTAGCAGAGACAACCTGGGATTTTCTAGGTTTGTCTGACTCCATGTTTGTACAGATGCCCTTGGATCAATAGTAAAAATGGTGTAATATGATAAATAAAATGCACTAAATTCTAAAAACAGAAGTCCATCCTTCTATATACTGAACATGATGTATGTAATTTTTCAAACACAGTTATTTACTAATTTTAAGTGCGTTTCTCTTAAAAAGATGATGCGAGTGTTAACTGTAAGCTTGACAAAATATGGAATCACTTGGTAGACGGGCCTCTGGGCATGTGCATGGGGATTATCTTGATTGAGTTAACTGAGATGGGAAGACCTGCCCACTGTGGGTGGTGCTATTCCCTGAGTGGACTCCTAGAGACAGAGAGCTGAGCAGCAAAACGCTTTCATTCCCCTCTGCTTTCTGACTGTAGATGGGATGCAGCCAGCTGCTGCGAGCTCCCGCAGCCTTCATTTCCTCACCACTGTGTGCTGTACCTTGAACTGTGAGCCAGAACAAACCCTTTCTCTTTTCAAACTGCTTTTGTCAGAGTATTTTTTTTCAGAGCAAAGGGAAAAGAAATTCACACAAGGGTCTTTTTTCCATAAAAGGACATCTGAGTATTTTAAAGAAATGCCCATCAGTTGGATCATCTCTTCTGTAAGAGGAAGTTTATGGAATGGATTATCTCAGATAAAGCTACTTTCCAACTGCAGGAACAGTTCCCTGTTTCCTGATGGGTGAGGTACCTGGCTATCCGCCTCTAAGAAGCATTGTAAAAATCCCTTCCTGTGGTTAGGGAGAAATATTTTTACTCCCACGTCCGTCTCTTACCAGAGACTTATTGTATAAACTCACAGAACAGAGACTGTAAAAAGATGGGCAATTCACACATAACCAATATGGCTTCTAAAAAAATAAAATAAAATCCCTGTTAGATAAAAACCAGTGTTTAAAAATTTTGAGTAGGCAGGTCAAATTATAGACAAAGGGAATGTGTAATGATGGAGAATAATCTAACTTACCAGAAAGTTTCTAAGAAGGTTATTTTATGTTGTTTTACTGGCTCAAATATAATTTTAAGTGACAGTCTATGAACCCTGCCAGTACCATGGGTTTAAGTATACATTACCCAAGGGACAAAGCTGAGCGTCTCTAGTTAAGTTTAAAAAACAGATGATCTCAAAACCGCCAAGTTTACTGAAAGTTCAGCACCAGAGCAGGTACAGTAAGATAAAATAAAATAAGTGACAGCTGACTTGTGACAGCCACTGTTCTGAGCTGCGGGGTGATTTTTCCATTCTGGGGGGAGTCTGACAAAGTCTGGAGACACTTCCAGTTGTTAGAACTGGGGTGGATGGAGGTGCTTTAGGCTAAGGCTGCACAGGACAAGTTCCCACGACAAAGCATTCTTTGGCCTCAGTATCAAGAGTACGGAAGTTGGGGTGCTCTGCTTACAGGAACACAGGTTCAGGGCATTAAGGGGACCATCATCTGCCATCCAGGCACTCTTCCCTCCTCCATCAGCTATCGCCTGTAAGTACAGTAGTCTACACACCCAGCACTGTCAACCGTGTGTTGCCCTGCAGACGTGCGTTTACAATGGACAATCGCTTGCGTTTCGCTGTGGCACAGGAAAACAGAAACCCTGAGTGCACAGCAGCATTCTGGGGAAGGGCGCAGTGGGGACAGACAACAGGAACCACCTTGATGCTTCCCGGCTTCACGTGGCTGCCAACAAGCTGGCTCTTCCCGAGTCTGGTTAGTTATGCAGCAGGAGGAAGGGGGACACACTCCAGAGAGACGCAGCCGGCAGCAGGAGCCTAGCAGTACCTCACCCCTGCTTTGCTACAGGTGGCTGCAGCATCTGGATTCACATCCAGGGACAGCAAGTGGGGACATGGGGTAACGGTACCCTGAGACTTAAATAAATGGAAATTTCCAATCTCCCCAAGTCCCATTTCCTCTCAGCCACAGTGCTGTTGCTGTTCTATTAAAAAACAAAAAGAAAACCAAAAAAAACCCACCACCCTCAGCATTCCTACTCTTTAGAACTCTTTGATTTCACACTGAAAGCAGATAACAGTGCCTCAGCCAGAATGTGAGAAGTCAGAACCACTTAGAACATTCCAGATGGAGTGGACGGTCTCCCCCTCCCAGGGCTCACCTTTATCTTAACCACCTCCTCTAAAAGGGTCACCAGGCAAAGCATAGGGGACAGAGGACACAGATGCAAATCCTGAAGGAAGCTGGGGAGAGGATTCGGAGGGGTTCACTTTGTGGGTTAGCATCACCTGCCAATGCTGGTGCCAGCTCAGGATGGACCCCTGTGCTGGCTGTACCCGGGCTGCTCCTCTAATCTCTTCCACCCACAGTGTGGCAGCTCTGTAGTGAAGCAGAGAAGGGATCTGACCTGTGGGCACTAACTCACTTGTGTGGTGTGCTCCCCAGCTGTTTCACTGTCAATCAAAAGTGCTCCGCTATCCCAGTGTTACAGATAAGAAAGGAGACAAGGCTGGAGTATTAAGCCCTTCTCTGGTACCCAAGAACTGCCTTCCATCCTGCTGACTGCAGAGTCTGGGTGAACGCACAGGCCCACCCTGCTTTCCTGGGGATGCCCTGGCTCGCTATACTAGACCTTACCAAGAAAGGGCTCTGACCTGAGGGCTCCAGAGGTTCAGTTCCTGAGATGGTGCAGGAGAGGGCTGTACTTTCAGTGTGTGCAAAACAACTACGGGATCCTTCGGCTGATGGAGACATCCCACAACTCTGTCCTCTGAACTCACATGAGACCTTCACCTCTTATCAGTAAAGCTTAGGAGTGATTTGTTCCCTCATTTTTTGTGACTTTTTATTTTATTTGTTTTTGGTCTTAGAGGCTACTCCTGAGGCTCATTTACAAAGGGGTGGGGGTATCCAAAAGTTTCATTTGAAGTTACTCACACTCCAATTTTCTGGGAAGGAAATGGAGAAGGCAAGTGGGAGGCTGGAGTACAGTGTGTGTCCTCTACTGCCCCAGGATCTCTAAGGTCAAGCCTCCCACCACTGTCCCTGAGTTTTATTTTCTTCCTCCCCTCTTTTATTGAAAATAGATTTTTTTCTCACATAAATCCTGATCACACTTTCCCTCTACTCCTCCATTTCTCCCACCTCCCCTCCCATCCAGATCCATTCCTTTTCTGCCTCTCATGAGAAAACAAGCAGGCATCTAAGAGATAATAATAAAATATGATAAAACATAAACTACTGCATTGTAATTGCACAAAACAAACAAATAGAAGTGAAAGGGACCAAGAGAAGGTAAAAAAAACCAGGGACCCACTCATTCACACACTCGGGAATCCCATACAAGCACTGAATGGGATGACATGATACATCCGCAGAGGACCTGCTGCAGACTTGTGCAGGCCGCCTCCGTCTGTGAGTTCATGTGTATTCTGATTCTGTTAATTTAGAGGGTCTTGTTCTCCTGGTGTCCTCCACCCCCTCTGGCTCTTACACTCTTTCTGCCTTCTCCTCTTCAGGGTTCTCTGAGCCCTGAGGAGAGGGATTTGATGGAGACATTCTGTTTATGGCTGAGTGTTCTAAGGTCTCATTCTCTGCGCAATGTCTGGCTGTGGGTCTGAATCTGTTCTCATCTGCTGCAGGAGGAAGATTCTCTGATGATGGCTGAGCAAAACACTGATCTATTGAGTATAGCAGAATGTCATTAGAGTCATTTTACTTATTGCTACATTTTTTTTAAGGCCAGTAGTATTTGGTTTTATCACAAGTCCGTGGGTTAGCTAGTCTCCGATTCTTGGTTACCCAAGCAGCACCAGGTATTGGTTCCATCTTGTGGAGTGGGCCTTCAGTCAAATCACATGTTGGTTGTTACTTCCACAGGCTTTGGGCCACCACTGCCCCAGCATATCTTACAGGCAGGACACCACTGTCCTGGGTTTGTGGCTGACTTGGTGTTTACATGTCTCTTTTGGTAGCCTGCAGAGTACCTTCCTGTACTGAAGACACTGGCACGTAGAGGAGAGGGCTCTATGAGGCGCCAGCTCGACGTCTTCCTGCTCTGCGAGTCGTGTGCTGTCTTCAGCAATGCGGCCTTGCTGTCAGTTTATGGAGAACAACCTATAGTTTTGGCAACAGCCTGGGTTGTTTGGGGATTGCCATGGAACTCCTTTTGCCAACAACTCAATTAGATCTAACCCAGTCCTGGCACTGGGAGCTTCACTTGGTGACAAGATGGTCCATTGGAACTCTGTCTCCCCCATCACTTGGTGATTTCATTTGGATAGCCATCACATATGTATGTATTTTAGGACACTTCTACTAATTAGGTTTCCATACTATCCCCCCAAAATGGCTTGTAATTTTAGGGGTCTCTCCTTTATTCCCTGCTTCTTCCCTTTGGAGGCCTTCTGAGTTGAGTTTCTGTGAACAAATAACTCCTCCAGTAAATAAGCCAAATCACGAAAGTATGTTGTTTGGGCCCATGACATGACAGGAGGCTCGTGTCTCCCCAGTCAGAT
>CABHPP010143112.1:588-44025 GCA_902168425.1 Peromyscus attwateri | reverse complement strand
TGTGTGTGTGTGTGTGTGTGTGTGTGTGTGTGTGTGTGTGTGTGTGTTTGAAGCTCATGATCTTATTAGGTTGCCTTGTTAAAATTCCAAACTTCAGCTAAGATTGGCAGTGTATTTCAAGGGCCATGCCCCACAGGCAGCTACCACAAGGACTCTTTGATTTTATGGTATACCAAAGGCTTTGGTTTCTGCTCAATGTCATAAACAGGGTGATCAGCAAAATTTAGAAGTTTGTTAATCAGCAAGACCTCAGAAATGGGCTTTTGTTGGTGAAACAAATTACTCAAGATACAAGGACTGGCTAAGATACTCAGGAAGCTTACCTTTCATTAAAAGGTATTTTCCAGTAACCTGCATCTTTAGAAATGGCAGCTACGGTCCCTACATGGCCCCAGAGCCAGGTGCTGGGTCAGGTGACTATGACAGCCTGATAGAATTGATCATGGGAACAAAATTCTGTCCTTGTTACATCTACCTCAAGTGAGCCTCCAACACAGCTCAAAATGCTCAAAGACAGACTGCTGGGACAAGGATTTCAAGCTTCTGAAGTAGACTGTCTGGAATATGCTGTGGCTGCTTCAACATATGTGTGTGTAACAAATGACTGCAAGCACAGAAGGGTTTGATCTGAATTTTGTAATCACTATACTCGACTCTCAAGCCTCTGAGGAAACAGCCAAGACTCCCTTCAAAAAGAATCTAAGAATAAGTATATCCAAATTGGCTTAGGCCTAATACAAGGTGATGAAGTCTAGAACACCTGAGCTCCTACAACAGATGCTCAACACACAGACAATTATAAAACATAGGTATTGTATTTTACGTCAATACTCAAGTACAGTATTGTTTCAGATAATCAATGTGTCCAGCCTGGGCTACACGAGACTCTTGTCTCAAAAGAAAAATGAGGAGGGCTGGGGCATAGCTCGATGGTAGAATGCTTGCCTACCATTCATGAGAATCAGGGTTCAATCCTCAGACTCCCTGTGTAGCTAAGGATGATCTTGAGCTCTTGATCCTCTTGCTTCCACATCTGTGGGAGACCAGCTGGGAGACCGGCTCCCACATTTTACCCCAGGTACTCTTGAGGAGTGAGGGATAAGAGATTTAGATAGAAGGATAGAGGGGAGAGAAAGAGATAGAAACACAGGATACCCTTGGGAGGGCCTGGATCCTAATGCAACCAGCCCCTTCTGTCTCTTCTAAAGGCTATTTATGAGAACGCCAAGGGGTGGAGCAAAAGACCTCCCCCCAGCTCAGCCAAGTGCAGACCTTTCCAATCACCTAGAAACCAAGCACATGGTCAAACAATCCTCTAATGCAGCTCTGCCGGGTAAAGCAAGCTCAGATCTCATTAGGAACCTTTGTAGGCCTCCACACACATCCCTAGGCTAGGATTGACTACAGGAGTGTGCCATCATGCCTACCTTATTAAGAAAATATAGAGTGTTTATGATTCACTATGATAAAGCAAACCTGTAAAATATGGTAAAATTTTTTCTAACCGAGTATTTTAAAAAAAAAATCACTCAAAATCTTGCTTGCTAGATTTTGTAATGTAATACCCATTGTTTATCTCTATGTATTTTGAAGTCTAGTTTTCAGTGTGAGTAGCATATCTTTAAATTTTTATAATTTTCCTTTTTCTTCACTTAAGACAATATGTTTACATGTAACATTTTCTATCTTAATATATATTAAATTACAAAATAGCTCAACAATGATAGTAATAGACATCCTTACTTGTTGCTTTTATGAGAATGCATTTCAAAATGCTCCCTCATTAATTATGACAGATATTGACTTGAGCATTATATTTCTAATGTAATAAGCATGTATATGTTAATTAAACACATCAAATATGTGATATATTTATATGTTAAGACAGAAATGAATTAGGAATTTTTCTAGATGCAGTTTCAGATCATTGCTGTGGTGATAATGCTTTTGTACACTGGTTTAATTAAATGCTGATTGGCCAGTAGCCAGGCAGGAAGTATAGGCAGGATAAGCAGACAGGGGAATTCTGGGGAGAGGAAGGCAGAGTCAGGAGATACTGCTAGCCATCGCCATGAGAAGCGAGATGTTAAAGTACTGGTAAGCCACAAGCCACGTGGCAAAGTATAGATGTATAGGAATGGGTTAATTTAAGATATAAGAACTAGATAGCAAGAAGCCTTCCATGGCCACAGTTTAAAAATAGTATTAGCCTGTGTGTGTTTATTTGGGTCCAAGCGGCTGCCAGACCAGTGGGTGAGAGAGATTTGTCCTGACGGCAGGCCAGGAGGGACACAGGAAAACTTTCAGCTACAGATCATACAATCTCTAGCTTGTGGTTGTTAACTCTTTTGTTATTTGAGTTATCATGGGACAACCACACAGATAGCACAGGCAAGCAAAAAGGACATAATGAGCCAAGGACATGGCAAACCAAGTGATGCCTGTGTCAGTGAGCCACTGTTCAGCACTCTGTACATAAAACATCACCACATCTCTTAACCTTTAGAGAGAAGGACTATTACTGAAATGCACCATTTTAAAGCATTGTGTGCTTCCTTCCACCCAGAATGGAAACACCATAATCTCGAGGCTGAACAAACACTAATGCCAGATTTGTTTCGTGTTTTTTTTTTTTTTTTTTTTAGCAAAATAGAATCAGATTTCATTACTGAATAAATTTGTAGACTTGGACTTAATCAAAATTGATAATGTACAAACTGGGCCATTGCCAACTTACTTTATGCTAGATTAATCTTTTGTTATTTCATTTCTATAATTCTCTACATGGACATTGCATAGCTTCCTTCCCCTCCTACATCTGATTTATGGACAAATACTTTTAAACTCTACTGAATGTTAAATTTTTAATATTTATAAGATCTGTTTCTAAAATATGGATTCCAGATCAAATAATTTATTATGCCTTTTTTTCACAACTATTTTATGTTTCTACATTCCAGTTTTTATTCAGAAAGTGTTTAAAGCCTGATATTTATTAAAGTATTCCTTTTAAGATTAAAAAAAGAAAAACAACTGTGTGTGTGCGGGTGGGAGAGGAGTGTATCTGTGCCATGGTGCCTGTGTGTGTGTCAGAGGACAACTTTCAAGACTCAGTTCTCTCGTTTGACCCTGGTAAGGCAGGGTCTTTCTTGTTTCTGGTACACGCCACATTCTGGACTAGCTGGCCCACAAGCTCCCAGGCATTTCTGGTTTCTACCTCCCATCTCACCACAGGACAGCTGTGACGTGTGCCACGGCATCTGGTTTCTTAAATGGCTTCCGGGCTGGCACTCAAATCATCAGGCATGAGTGGCCTGTGCCTTCACCTGCTGAGGCATCGCCACAGCCCCTGAAACCTGCCGTTAGGACGGTTTCTCTTCTGAGATTTAGGGTAGTTTTGTTCTCTTCTTGTAATGACATACATTAACTATCAAGACTTGGGGTCGCACTATATCCTTTTACAATAAACTACTTATTCTAAGTGTTCTTGCTTTTTTAAATGCACATCTGAGCTAGGGTATGTTTGTGACGTGTTTTTTCAAAGGATGCAATACACATTGTTCAGATCAATCTTTTCAAAAAATGAAGTTAACTGGGAGCTAAACAGATTGCAAGCATCTCCTACTATAATATGCTTTAGATGCCAGTTTTCACATATCTTTTATATTTAATGATGTCCAAAAGAACAAGGCTAGTTACATTGTCCTCATTTTTCTCGTAAACTTTTATTTTGAGGAAAGGGCTTTTGTTGGATTCAGAATCGTAGAGAAAATATTCACTAGGATATATTTATGTGTTTTTTTTAAAGTCATTTATCCTAGTACACCTTGATTAAACAAACACCTTGTAGTCTTCAGAAAAGTGAGGAAGAAGAAATTTTGTGGCGTCGAAGGCCCTAATTCCTGCGATTGCACTGAAAGCTTCAGCTGACCTACATTTGCCTGAAGGACATCAGGGACATCAGCAGAGCCTTTCACACTAGCATTACAACCACGACTGTAGCCACTGCGATAATTTCGCAGTGTCTTTCATACTGTCCTTACTCCATGCGGCTTTCCACAGGGGCAGCTCTAGCAGCTTCTACCTAGTTGCCTGAGAGTATCTACAGACCTGCTCTTCATAGTCTTACTATTTTTCATTTCTGGAGAGAGAACTCAGGGCCTCACAGATGGTAGGTGAGCATGCCACCACCGATCCATGCCCTAGCCTTGTCTGTGCGATTGTACACATGTGTGTTTACAGGAACACAGGTGGTTCATAACAATTAACCTCTTCACAACTGAAATTATTTGGAGACTAACTTTGATTTTTTTTTCTTAAGATCAAACTTCTTCCCTGATTAGCAAGGCTGTTCCATTTTCATACAATCCCACGTCCTGTTGCGTGGCTCTTTCCTCCTCAGCTGTCCACTCTGTTCTCATACCTTTGTTTCTATTTTGTGTTCTCTGGCTTCTATTTCTATCTTACTGTTCAAAACACTGTCTGCCTTCTAAGAATCAGCCTCCTTCATAACATTTGCCCTGATTGCACCAGAAACACTCCCTCCCCCTCTGGCTCCTTCCCAAGGCTCCCCTTATCTTTGCCCTATATTTTTGCCACACTTTTCTTAACCTGGCTTTTGGTATGTGCTACACAAAGGGTGAGGACTCCGCCTTGGTCAGCTTTGAATCTCTCATGGTATTTTGCAATAAGGGCGCTTGATGCTGCTTGAGTGTCAAGCATGGGTGGCTTTTTAGATGCTAAATCACAACAACCTAAATACCTAGAAGACATCAGGCTTAGGTCAGAAACACTCATTCTAGAAATATTACCTGAACAGGTCCGTTAACAAGCGAACAAAGTCCTTTATTTCATCCGTATGGCTGAAGCTGGGTAAGTGTGCTCCAAGCGCTTGGCAGAATCTTTCAGCTTCTTCCCAGTTCCTCTTTCTTACCGTTCTTTCTATATGGAACACCTTAACAAAAATAGAATATTGTTTTTCTGGAATGATCATAAAATATTCATAGTTTTTTTTTTAAACAATTGCAGTCAAAGGTGTGGGTCCCCGACATGAATTCTTTCAGGTGTAATGGAAGCATAACTAAATGCATACACAGCAAACAAGCAAGTCCTGCCTGGAGTGAACTAAAGGCCCACACAGTGATGGCCACTGTCACCAGGTGAGTGGCCTTCCCCAGCCAGGCTGGAGAACTGCTCCAACAAGTACATTCCTAGGACCTTGAAGAGAAAGCGCACCATGGGTCACGGCTGAACAGAGTACATAGGAACACTCTGGAAGCAGCCTCCTGTGAAGAAATGAGCCAACAGCGTAATTCTGAGCACCAAACACAGAAGCCTGCGGAAGAACAGGGCTCTTTTTCTGATCAAGAACAATCAAAGAACTATCTATATGGGTGTGTGCACATCGACAGATGGTACCAAATCAAAGCCTGGCACTTTTGACTGTTTCTTTGATTTGTGATGATTAACTCTATGCTAAAAGAGCCCTCCCTATTTCAAAGAAGAGGAAGAAGCAGGGAGCAGGCAGAGAGTGTGAAACCACAGTTGTCTGATTGCTGCCCCTGTAACCTACACTCTAGCCAGGACTCCAGGTGGAAGGAACATGCTTCTCTCCACCTTTACAAGGGACTTGGCCATGTAGTGTGCTGAGGTTAGTGGCCCTGAAGTAACAGAGGTCTGAAATGCACCAACTTGGTTGGCCTTGCTTTCTTGGGCTCCAGTAATTTACTATGAGAAAAACAACCTGATAGCTGCCACCCCTTTGCCTGAGCCCCAGAGTGAAGGGTAACAGACACCAGGTCATGGCCTACAGCCCAGTATAGCTGACTAACTGCTGGCAGAATTCACAGCCGAGCAGTCAAACCCTAACTGAGTCAGACATCTATAAGTATGAAACTAAATGTAATTACCATGGGGTTTAGGAAGGATATTGAATGGTTTGGTTATGGAACCAGACTGTGGTAGTTTGAAAGTAATTGGCCCCCATAATCTCATAGGGAGTGGTACCATTAGGAGGTATGACTTTGTTGGAGTGGGTATGGCCTCGTTGGAGGAAGTGTGCCTCTGTGGGGGTGGGCTTTGAGGATTCTGATGCTCAGGATACCATCCAGTATCTCAGTACATTTCCCATTGCCTGCAAGATGTAGGACTCTCAGCCACCTCTCCAGTACCATGTCTGCCTGCACACGGCCATGCTCCCCACCATGATGATAATGGACTGAACCTCTGAAACAGTAAGCAAGCCACCTCAATTTAAATGTTTTCTTTATAAGAGTTGCCATGGTCTTGGTGTCTCTTCACAGCAATGAAAACCCTAAGACACAGACCTCAAATTATTATTTTTTAACACAATAAGAACTGGCTCTCATTATACAAGAAGGAATTTTAAGAGTCTCATGCTCTACCGACTGAGCTAGCCGGGCGTCTTACAAGAATTTTAATCCAATAAGAAGAATTAGGGGCCTATGAGAATCCTACACATGAAGTCAGCATGCTGCAGGTCACCCAGCTTCTCAGAAGGAAAGAACCATGGGAAAAGGGTCACTCCGGCTTTGGTCTTACTTTTGAGGGCAGGACATGGGTAGGGTACGGGTTGAACTGTCTGATACCAGAGTCCAATGATGCTTTTCTAAGGACCCCATGCTTCCAAACACTTGTATTAGGTTCTGCATGCTCAAAAGGAGGAACATAATTTGTACAATAACAAGAACCAGGATAGGAGAAGAATGACTCCATTGAAGGACTGAATGAAAATGCAGCTTTACCTTATAACAAGAAAGACTGGAGGGGAAAGTGAGCCAGCCTTGAGGACAGGGGTCATCGGGCTTCGGGACTGCTTCCTTGGCCTCCTGGGGTCCTCTCGTTTTCTTGCATATTGAAAGTGCTCTGAAGCTTTTGCAGTTTTTCACTTCCCACCTGCCAAGAGTCCTTCCGGTAGACATAGCCACACATCCACCTGGAGATGCTGGGGAAAAGTCAATGAAAAATTAAAACTTCCAAAGAACAGCCAGGGGGTGGTGGCGCACGCCTTTAATCCCAGCACTCGGGAGGCAGAGGCAGGCGGATCTCTGTGTTCGAGGCCAGCCTGGGCTACAGAGGGAGTTACGGGACAGCCAAGACTACACAGAAAAATCCTATCTTGAAAAACTAAAATCAAAACCAAAAAAAAAAAAAAAAAAAAAAGACAAGTTCTTGCTATGTAGTCCAGGCTGGCCTCAACCCCGGGGTCTTCCTGCCTCAGCCCTAAGTGCCTGGATTACAGGCATTTGCCTCCAAGATGTCTATGTCTTACTTATTAGAATATGTCTACCTTATCTGATATTTAACCAGGATTAGCATCTATTTTCTACCTTCTCTAAGTAAAAAGATAATTTTGTTATTATTAATGCTACTCACACTGATAGTCATGATCATGAGTTTTTTTTTTGTAGAGATTCTCTATTTAAAATACTGTGCCCTATTATGAGATCACACAGTCCAGTTTCCATGTTATAGAAAAATATCTTAGTGATCACATTATATAAGATCATGCAAAAAATATCGAACATTTAAAGAGAGAGAGGTGGAGAGACTTAGGACCTTTAGCTTACTCAAAGCCAAATCTAAATAGCACTGGCTTGGAAGTTAGAAGGTCTTGATTTTATTAATTCAACAACCAGGTATATTTTGTTAAATAAGTCCCCGAAGCCTCTATTTTCTCAGCTCTAAAATCAGATGGGACTTCTGAGGCCCTTCTACATCAAATCCTTGTTTCCAAGGCAAATTGTGGTCAATGCTTGAGGCTGTTTGGAGAAAAATGAACTAGCTTTTGAAATAAATGCTACCTTACACTGCTTTCCTAATTTCTCCTCACTGAGATTAATACAAATAAATCTTTAATTCTGCAGGATGAAGTTAGGTGACAGATAAAAATGTAAAATACTTCACAGGAAACATCTAGGTTTTATTTGAGACTTACATTAAAAAAAAAGATGGAAAAACAAAACCTCACCCCGCAACACACCAAAAACAAACAAACAAACAAACAAACTAAAAAAAAAAAAACAAAACCCAAAGCAAAGCAAAACAACCCAGCCCTCATACTTCTGCCCCTGGCTCTGGGTACTCCAACCCTGGCTTTGGAAAGCACTGGACTTGATGTCCAGGACAGCGGCACTGTTTCTGACTTCACAGCCTCCAGTTCTGAAGTTCCCCAACTCCCTCAGACCCTAACACAGGTGGCAGGTGTATCGGGAGGGACGCTGTGTTTCATCACTTCCCGGTCTACCACTCGTTTCTTAAAAATGAAGCCGTATCGCTATAATACCACCAGCTTTCTTACACTGCAGTTGGTATTCTTTTGTTGGTACCCTTTAAATCTCTAAAGCTGAAACAGCAGAGATGGCCCCTCCCTCTCTCCAACCTTGTCAGGAGTTAGGTGTCATACTGTGGTGCCCAGTCCATAGGGCTTCATGCAGAACTCATTAATTTGTCAAACAAACAGATTTCTCATAGTTCTTTTTTTTTTGTTGGTGTGAACCGAGTCTGTGCTCTTTTGTTTTTCTCTATAGGCTATATAGCTCTGGCTGTCCTGGATCTCACTATGTAGACCTAGTTGGCCTCAAACTCACAGCTATCTACTTGCCTCTTCATTCTGAGGGCTGGGATCAAAGGTGTGCGCACCACGCCCAGCTGAGCCTGTGCCTTATCTTTCTCTCTCTCATCCTTCTCTTTGAATGTTCTGCCCCCTCTTCATCACGACAACCAGCTGGTGCGTGTGTAATACTCTCTAATGAGTTAACATTTAGCATAGTTATTGAATCCCAAGCATGAGAACGGCTGCTGCTTCCCCAAGCTCCCCACTCCACCTTTCACCTCAGAACAGCGAGCTGTTGGGGAAATCATAAACTCAGAAGCACAGAGGGACTGGCACAATGCTAAGTCATGGCCTCCTGTGACTCACTCCTTCTGGGGCCGTCTGCCTCTGTCCCTAATACCACATGGTCTGCTACTGTCTCTGTCTCCTGGGAAACCTGAACAGACAGACACAAGCAAGCTTTGCAGACTGGGTAAAGAGCATCTGCAAATCTGGTGTCTCGTGAAAGTGTTGGGCTCAGCGCTACACCAACCCCCTCCTTGTAAGCTCTGTCTCGAGACATTGTCAACCCTTCATAAAACACTCACCTGGTTCAAGAAAATTCCAGTTGGAAAAGGTCATAGCCTGCTTTACTCCACCAGTGATGGCCCAACTGTACTCTCCTCGGGCATCGGCATCTCTCAGGCCCGTCCAGAAGTACTTCTGAAGGGACTTGTCATACTTCTTCATCATATCATTCAAGTATTCCTGTTCAAATCTACAAAAGATGAACCAATCTAGCAAATGTCTCACAGTTTTTGAAATAAAAGCCACCCCCCCACCTCCCCAACACCCCCCGCCTGTCACCTTAGGGAATGGTTTAGGCAAACTCAGTTAAAAGTTATCTAGGATATGTGTACTGATGGCCACACCTGCTAGTGATGGTCAGATTGCAGTTCGTTCCAAAAGGGACCTCCTTCTCGTAAATTTTGTAACAGGTTTCTCCATGTCTCCTCCAGCCCTAAATCAAAAGAGGAATATCATCACAGTGTTTGAAACTTAATGATGTCCCCCTCAAACAAGTAGGATTCTGTTACTTTGACAAAATCATCAAGGTGAAGAAGGGGTGGACATGATTATTCACTTGATAAGGGTGGATTAGTTTCACAGATGTCTACATGACCGAGATGTGGCATAATTTTCTTTGTCCTTTGTACCTGACACACCCCATTGCAGCTGTTAGTTGAATTATTTTTCAGTAAGTACTGTCATTGGAGGAAATCGAACCATCAATAATGAGGCTAGTAGTCATATTTGCAGGTTTATAGAAATTCATAAATAGGAAATCTTTCTTTCTGTAAGAATACCAATGTGTTAGGATTCTCTTCTTTCTCGCTTTTTCTCAAATAAATGAACAGAAACCAGTACTGTTACCTGGCAAGTTTGAATTGGTTAAACTTCAATGTCATCTTTAACCAAGGAAGGATAATTCCGCTTAGGGAAATTCATGAAGGGATTTACTTACCTCATCTAGAGGACACAGTTTATCAGACCTTGTATCACTAGTTACTTCTCCCTTTTTCTTGCATACATATCTGAGTTTCTTTTCACAGGACTGGACTTTCCACTGACCTAACTTTTAAAGAAGAAAAAAAAATATTTCTTACCAAAGGAAATATTTGCCAAATATTCAGAATTCAATCACAATAACTCTGGGAGGCCAGGAAAGGTAATGGCTCAGCCTGTCGTTCCCAGGTCACAGCGAGCACAAACTCCCTTTCTTAGAAGCTTACTAATAAAACCTTACTGGAGGACAGTTAGTCAGAAAGTTGAATAGAGAAAAGCCCCTCTGTTGTAGAATATTATTTTAAAGTGTGTTACTTTTGTTTATGTTGCATTTGTTTAACTCTGTGAAGCTGTGTTACTGTGCCTGTCTAAAACACCCGATGGTCTAACAAAGAACTGAACAGCCAGTAGCAAGGCAGGAGAAAGGATAGGCAGGGCTGGCAGGCAGAGAGAATAAATAGAAGGAGAAATCTGGGAAGAAGGAGCCAGAGAAGGAGGAGGGCTCCAGGGGACAGCCACCCAGCTACACAGCAAGCCGTGGAGTAAGAGTATGATTACAGAAGTTAGAGAACAGGAAAAGTCCAGAGGCAAAAGATAGACGGGATAATTTAAGATAAGGAAAGCTGGCTAGAAACTAAGCCAAGCTAAGGTTGGGCATTCATAAGTAATAATAAACCTCCGTGTGTGATTTATTTGGGAACAGGATGGCGGGCCCCCGAAAAGAGTAAAATACCTACAACACTACCCCTCTCACAGCTGCCAGCTTCCGGTCGCTTCCCTGTGACCTGGCTGCAGTTAGTTCACAGAGTAAAAGTCTTTGGGAAGCATCAGCCAATGTCTGCTCACATTTCCTCATCCGCATAAGGATGGTGGTGATTGTGGGGTCTACTACTCAAGAAGTCGAAGGTCAAAAGTTTATTTTAATTCTACTCCAATATAGACATGAAAATTGTCTCTTTCAAGTATGCTACATAAAATTAATTTGGCTGAACTAAGTTGCATTGCTTCTTGAAATGAAATGTTAGTGGCTCAACTGTGATGAGGGTCAGTGTTGAACTCAGGCAGGCTGTGGAGCTCTGCCTTCTGTTCACGCGTCACTTCCACTTTTGACAATGTTTTTGAGACATCTCGGCTTTTAAAGTAGGCCACCAAGTGTGACACCTTCTAAAACACATCTTCACGACTGAAACAGTTCTAAATACGAACACAATTTGTTGCTTCCATTTAAAGTCTAGATGTCTGGGTGACAGTCACCCTGAATACCAGGAGAGAGCTGCCCATAGGAAAGCAATCCAAACAAAATTAAAAGAGGTGCTTAAGTCCTCCGTACAAGATACAGCCTATTTTAGGCTCCTAACCAGAGCATGTTCAACGAATGATTAGCAAGCTATACATCTCAGGAAAAGACAGTTTTCTGGACAAATCTAACCTAATATTTTATATAAATTTAAAAATTAAAATATTGAAAACCATATAAAGTTGAAATATTGAATAGTGTTTTCCAATTAGTCTCAAATTACGATTCATTTGAAACTTAATCTAGCATGGATGGAACCTTCCAGGCTACCCTGTGGCTACCTGCCAAACGTCAATCATAGTGAGCAGAAAGGCTGATGGAGACTCAGACCCTCGAGGAAGGCAGGTTATTTGAGACAGTCTGACACAGAGTTCCAAAGTGTCTGCATATCTTTTCTAGACAGAAAGCAGGCTGCTTATTCAGCGACTGCCTTTGTTTACCCTCCACTCAACAGCTATCAGAATGACACTCTACAGGATTTTACCTTTTCCCTCTCAGCTTGCACACAAATCCCGTTCCCAGCACAATGTTACTATTATTAGCTCTAACAAAAAGACTACAAACAAGCCACGGGAGGTGTCCTACCTTTCCTAAATAGGAAACGCAGTTGGGAGTCTTATTGTAGGGAACACTCGGCTCATTCTCATTCCAGTACGTTAGAGTGACTTCCGTACCGTCTGACCACTGGAACAAAGTGGGGCTGTTTGTGTTCTTAAGGCCTGTCCATATTTCTTCTTTGACATCTAAAAGAAAGGTCTTTTATTTGTTTGGTTTTGCTCCGTTGTATGTTATAACATGTAGGTTACTGATTTTTACGCGCTGATAATGTCTTTTTAAGAGCTTCCTGGTATTCTTTGGTCGCCCATGTTTAGAACGTTGATGAGCAGGCAGGGTGGTGGGTCTTGAAGGCCTGTAATGTCACTCATGGAGGCAGAGTACGTAGAGAGAGGGGCTGCACTGGGGTCGGCCAGCTGCGGGTGTCTGAGATCTGCGGTACAAACTCTGCTTTCTGGGTATTAGTGAAACTCTACAAATACAAATTCTAATTAGAAACAGTTCATGTCCACTGCTGCCCTGACATGACTGACTACTGTCTTCACATGGAAAACCATTAGCACCATGCAGACACAGAACAGGGACCTCAGTGGCCTGGATCTAGGAAGAGGGCGGAATACAGGCAGTCTAGGATGTCTTTGTTTATCAGTCTAGTTCCCGATAATTGTAAAAGCTAAATGATCATCAAGTCAATTGTCAGAAGGACTTAAATGAAATGTGGCACAATTATGGGAAGAGGGAGAGTTTCTGGTTAAACAGTGGCCACTAGGCAGTAGTAGCTATTCAAACTGTAATGCAAAAAAATGAAAATTAAACAAAACTAACACTTCAGCTCCTCGTTCTTCCTAACTACCATTCAAGAGTTCAAAAGCCTCGTGGTAGCTACAGCACTGGACCAGGCAGGTCCAGGATGAGTCCATTTCCTCTGAACACCCCACCCCCACCTCCAGATGTGCTGATCCAGGGACAGGTTGGAACCCTCTCATTCCCACCAAGAGTCTGAAAACAAGGAGACCTGAAATGTTTTAAACTCCTAAAACAAGAGGCTTACAACAAAACAAAGCAAAACAGAAAACTCACCCCCACTATGGAGTTTTGTGACAACCACCTCGAGGTCTGCTAAGGAATGGATGCTGATGAGGTCACCTCCGAAGGCTTTGCATTTCAGATGGGCTGCATCCCAGGAACTACTTTCGTTTGCCAGCAGATAGCAAAATCCATTATTGGGCAGCCAGCCCACCTCACAGTGGGTATCTGAATCCGTCCAAACATCTGGGGGAAAGCAGCGATTTACATTCCAGTAAAGACAGATCTAGTTTGAATCAACAACACTGCAATTTTTTTTCTTTCTTGAATCACAAGGCTTCTGGAAAGCTGGGAGATGTGATGTCAGCTCTCAGGGTGACATGAATTTTATGCTGTACTTAATGTATATTTGACATCATAAAAATCCCTGCAGAGATTCGGGTATGAAATGTCCTTACTGAGAAACACATGTGCTATGTGACTGGACTAGACTGTTGAAGGGGCAGAGACGGGTCAGGGAAGGGAATGACTTCAGTCCTAACAGGTGGAAGACAGGTGTGGAGTAATCCAGATGCTGACAACATTTTTCCAGGTCTGAAATTTAGAAGGCACCCCCACCCATGGCTCTGAGATTAGAAGGAGGCAAGCTTTCTTTCCTTGTGTGACAAGCTTAACAACCGGATGCCTATTAACACTAACTGTTGAATACAGGTTGGGTAGAGAGGGAAGGAACTGGATGTGGTATTTGTATCCACTCAAAGGACAGCAGCAAAGGAGGAAAGGGGAAGGACAAATGGCTTCTCTAGACACCTTCATCCACTCTGAAAGACTGGTGAAGGAATCTCAGCTTGACCATGGTGAAGTCCACAAAGGAAGACTAATCTTTCAGAGGCAAAGGGCTACCACTCTCCTTAGCAAAACTAGAAAGTATTTCGTTATTCAACTTATCCAGATCCTCTCTGGAACTTTTCTTTCTTTTTTTTTTTTCAACAAGCTAACTCAGTCATCTTAAAAACATGGAGTAGTCCAACAACTGATGGACACAGATGCAGAGACCCAAACATTAGGTGGAGCTCGGGGAATCCTGTGGAAGAGGAGGAGGAAGGATTGTAGGAGCTGGAGGGGTCAAGGACACCACAAGAAATCCCACAGAACCAAACTAACCTGGGCTCATAGGGGCTCACAGAGACTGAACCGACAACCAGGGAGCCTGCATGGGACAGACCTAGGCTCTCTACATATATGTTACAGTTGTGTAGCTTGGTCTGCCTGTGGGACTCCTAACAGTGGGGTCGGGGCTGTCTCTGACTCTGTTGCCTGTTTTGGGGACCCTTCCCTCCTACCGGGTTGCCTTGTCCAGCCTTAATAGGAAAGGAAGTGCCTAGACTCACTACAACTTGATACACTGTGGCTGGCTAATACACATGGGAAGCCTGCCCTTTTCTGAAGAGAAGAGAGGAGGAGTGGATGGGGAAGAGGAGGGAACTGGGAGGAGAGGAGAGACGAGGGGAAACTGGTCAGGATGTAAAAGCAAACAAATAAACAACTACAAAAATTATAGAGTATTTTTTTAAACAAACTGATGAAGTTTAGGCTCAATTAGTCTCGGGTTTGCAAGATGACACCTCAATTAACTTGGGCTCTAAACGGCACTCATTATGACCATGAGATATTTCAATTATGGTGAAGGAACGGAGAAAAATCACATGCAAATGAACTCAAACAATCCTTCCCATAGTCTAGTCTTTGTCTCCACGAAGACATAGTTTTACAAAATTAAAATGATAGGTAAGCACATCATTTTGCTCCGTTCCTTGTTTCCCGCCGGCACAGCTGTAATAGATACACACCGTCCAGTGTTATGGAAACATCACAGTTTACTAACAATGGCGACTTCTGGGTGTTTACTTACTCCATTACCAGCGCTTGCCCATCCCCCCTTGTGCCAACATCTCTATTGTGCTTTCTGTCGGATGGGCTACAATCGGTAACTTGGAAGATAAATGTTCATTTCTCCCTGTTATCAATAAGACATTTCCCTACATTCTTTGTTCTATATAACCATTTTTTTTATTGCTCTATGCTCTGTTTTGGATAAGAAATTGACAGTGCTGAGGAGATGGCTGGGTAAGAGTGGGCTCTCAGTGTCATGGGGACCTGAGGATCTGAGTTCCAATCCCAGCACCCTTGTAAAAATCTGGGCATGGATGGGTGGACCTGTATGTATTCTAGCATTGGAGACTGAGACAGGTGGATCCTGAGAGTGGGCTGCTCAGCTGGATGGCTGAATGGGTGAACTTGCATTAGTGAGAGCCTTGGCCTCCACTGTATACATGGGCATGTGCACCTGAACACTCACATGCACGCAACACACACGGTTTCAACTCTTACTTAGTGTGTGTGTGGACTGGAAGGACAACCTCAGATTGTCATGAAAGCCATTGACCTCCTTTGAGATAATCTTTCGTTAACCCGAAGCTCATCAATTAAGCTAGACTGCTGGAAAGTCAAGCCTAGGGCTCCTCCTGCACTGCCCCCAGCCCAGGATTTCAAACATGCACAACTGTAGCATTTTAGCATGGGTTCTGGGGACTGAGAAAACATCGGCAGTTTCAAGTGAAGGAAAGGTGAAAATGGGTATCTGGCATGCATTTGCTTGACCAGAAAACTCTGGCCTTGAGACTTATAGGTATATATGAGGAGGTGGGGAAGAACCTGTGAGCTCCACCGTGTTGGTCAATGGCTTCTTGCAGACATAGGGCTGCTGAGCTTCACAGGAAACACTCCGCCACAGCCCCGACTCTGTGTCCATCCGTGCACAGCTTGCTCCACCTATCATGGGTGCACTGGGTGTGCCTGAGGAAGAAAGATTTTCAAGGAGGTAGAAGGAGGTGAGGGTCAGAGTGGTGCTTGAAATAATTCAAATTCATAAGTTTATGTCTATATGGAAACTCACAGTATGGTTCAAACTTTCAACTAAACCAAAAAGTTATAGGCCGCAGTGAACAGCAATGGCATCTTTTATGCCTCTTCTAAAACACAAGACGGAGGGGAAACATTCTGATCCATGATAGCGGTTTCGCGGCAGGGAAGACAAATCGGTTTCTGCTCTAGATCAACTTCCACGACAAACAGCCTATGGCCAGAACCTCTCAGTCTATATTAAATTTACTCTCCAGTAAATATTTACAACCAGATGGAATATTAACATGCGATCCTGCCTTTGAAGGCCTTAAATATTACGTTAGGGACTGGGACTGTAGTTCAGTGGTGGAGCACTTGCCTGGCATTATCTAGTTTTCACATAATAGAGTATTACCTTGTTTACTAATAAGATTTAGTTAATGCAAACCTCATGGTCACTTGATAGCACTGAATCCATTTCTCCTCTATGTAGGCAGAACACTTTTATTAATGTTATTTAGGTTTGGCCTTGGTCAGACCAGTTTTCCAATGGTCCCTCGTCCTTTCTTTTGTAGAGTTTCTGGCTAAGCAGGATGTTATTTTCATTGCGGGACTGATTTGTGTAATAAGACCCAGCTGTTGTGTTCTCAGTGTTTAGGTGATACAGCGGGGCAAGCCTAAGAATCTGAAAAGGAAGGGCTATTCCTGCTTTAAAGGCAAGCTCTAGACTAAGCATTGGCAGTCGAGACCCGAGGGAGTGTAGAATGGTTCCCGGCCATGCTGTGGGGTTCATTCTGTTCTTCTTAAAAATCTAGGGATGCTCAGTCGGGCGTTGGTGGCGCACGCCTTTAATCCCAGCACTCGGGAGGCAGAGGCAGGCGGATCTCTGTGAGTTCAAGGCCAGCCTGGGCTACCAAGTGAGCTCCAGGAAAGGAGCAAAGCTACACAGAGAAACCCTGTCTCAAAAAAACCAAAAAAAAAAAAAAAAAAAAAAATCTAGGGATGCTCTAAAGCCCCGGAGCAAATGCTCCTTTGCCCACGGTGTGCTTCAACTTGGCTAAAATAACAGCACACTTAAGAATGTCTTAGAAAAAATTCTGAGAAAGCAACCATGAGATCTGACAATACATGAAACTTTTAAAAGCTCTGAATGAGTAAAAAGTTCTTCGTTTTTTGAAGGTTTTACCCGGTATACATTTACCTGAATCCCAGTTAAGAAATTTTAGTGGCTTGAAGTCTGACCATTCCCAACCTCTCGCAGAATAGAGTTGATTCAGTCCAATCCAAACAATTTTAGCAATGTCTTCTTTTCCTGTAGGAATTATATCATTTTAAATTGAAAATAGGTCTTTCATACAATACATTCTGATTATGGTTTCCCTTCCTAACACCTCCCAGATCCTCCCCACTTCCACACCCATGCAAATCCACATAAACAGGCATATAAAATAGTAATAATAATGATAAAATTAATAGAAACAAACCATAATAAGACAAAACAGACAGAAGACAAAGCCAAAGAGAAAGCACAAGAAACACATACAGATGAAGAGATGCATGGAATTTATATAACTTTTAATCGTGACAAAATTATATAAATCAGACTATTTCTATTGACAGTCAAAAAACAGAAGATCTTGACTGAAGCAGGAATCTCACTGTGGGGATGTCTAGGCAACAGAAGCAGGTCATGTTAAGAGACAACCAAACTATTCTTTTGAGAAGACCAAAGTCTAATAAATTTATTCAATTCTGCTTTCCAAAAAGCTTGTCCAGTTCTTTCTCCTCTGAGGTAAAAGAATTTTCTCAGAGTGGCAGTTTCACTATGCAATTTCAATCCTCTGGAACTTACACACACACACACACACACACACACACACACACACACACACCTGTTGTCAGGGAGATGCATCATCCAATTTTATTATTTCACAATCAAAATCATAGCAAAAGAAGGGAAGGAGACAGGGAAGCATAAATAATTTCAAAAGTGAGTCTAGTTGTCCATGTGCTACCTGATGTGGATACAAAATATGGATGTGTCCATGCTTGAATGGGTCCATACAAATTGGAGAAAACGCAGAAAGAATAAGAATGATTGTAAGGATTTTTACCACCATCTAGGAGATCATGAAGCTGGAAAGAAAGATTTTATCAAAACCACAGGGGAAGAATTTGAAAAATTAATTGAAGGCTTGATAGAAGAGACAGAGCAATGATGACATTGTCTATGAATGACAAAGAGGATGCTGACAAACATATACATTTGTTGGAGTTTTTTTTTTGGCTGTAAATTACTTAATAACTGTTTCCTAATTACTCACAGGGGAATATGTATATTATTACATTACATTCCCATCTATCCCCCTATCAGGTGTCTATGTGTGTGTATTATAGACTATAGGGTTTACAGAGAGAGAAAACATATCCAGATTATGAGGACTTTTCAAGAGCAATTTTGGTTATACATAATCTTCGCCTCACTGAATACTTTCGAAGCCAAATGTATAAAGAAGGACTTTTCAGGGTTTGTAAAGGAGCTTGGTTAAGAGAGGAGGCAGGCTCCCAGGACCCAGGAGCGAAACGAATCTTCAGTGGTGGATATTTACACAGGATGTAGACAGTTGAAAAGGAGTCAGTATAGTGATAACAATGGAAGTGTGAGAGGACGGCTGGCTGGTAAGACATAAAGATCTTGGGGAGAAGGAAGAGCTTTGGAGGAGCTGGAGGGGCCACAGTCTAGATACAGATATAAGCGTGGGGTGGGAACTTAGGGCTTACCCCATCTTTCAAAAGGAAGTAGATGGCAAAGATGCTTTATTAAGGAAAGAGAGGATGGGTGTTTGTATAGAAGCCTTGGTGAGGTTGGGGGAGAGAACTTGGGATTCACCCTTCTCTTTTACCCCACAAGCACCTGCAACAGCTCCTGCACTGTTACAGAACACACTAGAAGATGTAATCTAATGCACATGTGTGTTGATTTTCTAGCATTCCCGAAGAAGTCCAGGAAACTAAGAGATAAGTCTGGTGCTCCAGACAACCGTGTCCCCTGATATTTGGAATGCTTTTTGTTTTCATTTCTACTTTCCTGCCGTGGTTCAAGCAGGATACTAAGGAGTACCCATCCTTCCTAACCACTGCAGATTCAGCTGCATCCTTCCTATGAAGGTTTTTCAGCTATTCCCGGGGCCCCCCCCCCCCCCCCCCCCCCCCCCCAGGAAGCAATCCCTGCTCTGTATAATCCTGGCACTTACCTGCAGGCAGGAAGGACACACATTATGTGATCTTTGGAACTAAAGTCCCTGATTTGTCTCATCACTGCGTAGTCTTTGTAATTTGTATGGACTTCACTGGAATTATAGGATTTAATGTTTTCTACCATGTTGGCAAGCCAGTGGATGTCAGTGAGAAATGGGTAAGTTCTAAGTGTACTTGTTGGATAGCTATGAAGCACAGAGGCAGCATATATGGTCAGGACCATCAAGAGCTGGACTTTTTCTCTCCTTCCACTTGGACCAGTTTGAGGCTGTATTGATTGTCACCTTTGCTATCACGTGGATGATTGACAGTAGAGAGCCTCAAACTAAAGGAAGGGCAAGTCCACTTTGGCAGGTGTTCTTTTTACTTCTTTTGCCTGTTTTTAATAGGCACATAGTAATTGTACGAATTATGGGTCACAGTGTGATACTTTGATGCACTGTATAATGTCCAAATCAGGGAAATGGGCACATTTATCACTTTAAACACTTATCTTTACTTTGTGATAAGAGCGCTCCAAATCCTTTCCAGTTATTTTGAAATATGCAATGTATGACTGTCAACTATAATCACCCCATTGTGTAAGAGAACACCACCATTTAGTTCTGTTACTTTCTACCTGCTGAGCAACCTCTCCCCATCCCCCCTTCTTCCTACTTCCGGCTGCTCTCCTCAGACTTCCTCCCCACTCCTCTCCTCTCAGTTCCCATGAGATCAAGGTTTTAGATTCCACAGATGACTGACAGCTTGCTGCATTCACCTTTCTGCGCCTGGCTTATTTCACTTAACATGGTGTTTGCATTGTCACAAAGGACAGTTTCTCTTTCATTTGTGGCTTCATAGAATTTCGTCCTGTATCTATGCCATTTTTTTTTCTTTGTTTCATTTGTGGGTAGAAATCCATGTTGATTGCTGTTGATTTTTTATGTAAGTCATTGTGAGGAGAACTGCATGATTCTCCATCTAGTCTATCTTCCTCAAATTCTCTCTTTGGTGATGTTCAGGGGTTTAGAGTTCACTTTCTCCTCTCCATTTTTCCCATTTAGGATGAGGGTACTAGTTTTATATTATACTCTAACTTGCTTTCTAAACATCAGTTTCTCTCACAAGATCCATTTCAACACATGGAATTATTATGTTTACATTCAATCCTTTTTTTTCTCCCCTTGCAGGCTTCACGGTTAAGGTTTAAATTTTAAGAGAGGCCAGAAAAGACATCGTCAAAAGAGCATGCCTGGATATGAAATGTCGAAGAAGGAAGCATCTTTACAAATCCAGCTATCCGCTCTACCACATGCAAGTTAAACCTACCCGTAATGTACGCTAATTCAGCAGCACTGTGGATGCTCAGTAAGTCAGCTCCTTGGTTCTGACAGGAAACATAAGCTTCTTTCCAAGAAACAACTTCCTGATTATTAAATTGGTAGCAACTTCCAATCTGCTCATTCTTTTCCCAATTACCCTCACAGCCGTTTTCTGTTGATAAAAAGATAAATTAGTGATCGTGAAATAAGGACACAGTATTTTCTGTTCCTTGGAGCACTTACAAGATTGCAATCCATTTACATTTTCTTAGGATGTGCCAAAATGGAGGCAGTCATTGCAGGACCGTACTTGGGTCCTTTCATTATGCGCTGAAATGGAAGTCAGAGCCCCGCCAAGGACTCAAGCTGGTTAAGTCTTCCACCTTCCCTCTGGCCCCTGTTAACCACAATGCCATATTTTCACCGGTTCCTGTGTGCCCTTTGCCTGAAGATGGGAGTCTCCCTCTGTACAGGTGTGGAACACTGAGCCAATGGAAAACATGTTCCCTAGAGCTTGGCAAAGATGTCCACGGTCTTCTCTACGGCCTGCAGAGAAAGAGCTGTATGTGTGGGTACAGACATGCTGCTTAAATGGCTAAGATGCGGAGCATAGCGACTCCTTGATTTTGGAAATTCAGTCCAAATTTCTCCGTAATATTTGAATAGATGATTGAATCCATGAATAGAATTAATATTATAGAACTCACATTACAAATGCACATACAGGCGTATAAGCATAAGTGTACAACATAGAACACCCATAGTATTTATCTCTGTGTGCGTGTGGTACATGTGCACAAGTTGGCACCTACGGGTGCCTGTGCTAGTGTGAGTGTGTGTGTGTGTGTGTGTGTGTGTGTGTGTGTGTGTATGTGTGTTCAAGCAAAGGCAGGAGGGAGACACCAGGTGTCTTGTTCTGTCACTCTCCATCTTCCTCCGAGACAGTATCTCTCACTTAACCAGAAGCTCGGCTGGCAGCCAGCAAGCCCCAGCCATCCTCTTGTCTTTACCCTCCACAGTTCTGGGGTTACCGGGAGCATCCTCGCCATGCCTGGCTTTCTAATTTTAACCCCCCCAACTCTTGGCTTCAGACCACAAATACACTATAAGTCGTCACCATCCTAAATACGGTTGTTCAGCCCCTTTGTACCTGTTACTCGTTTGCCTCATGAAACGCACGAGGGTGACTTCCTTCTGTTCAAGCTACGGTCTCCTACATTCCACTTTCTCTCCCACTTGTCTTTTGAAGCTGCAATTTCCCATCTGCTCATGCCCTTTCCACTTTTCCCTGATGTAGATGAAGCTTCCGCAATTCCCCCCCTCCTCACTTTCCACGACACAAACTGTCCTGCTTCTCTCCTTGACTGGCTTCTGGAGGCACATTCAAAGCTGCACACGACTTCTTCCCCTTCCTGCCAATTCACACTCCTCATCTAGGATAACATCTGCTTCAGATACTTCCAAGTCACCTTCAACTCCCTCTTCCGCCCTTTGCCTCACATAAATGGAACTCTCTTCTTGCAACTGGAGCTCACCAGCCCATACATACCTGCCTTTAAGCAGATGCCCCACTTCTGATCATATTCATAATTTAGGGTAGTGGCACACCAGGGCCCACTATGATCTTCATCACGAACACAGTCATGGTGCCAGGTCTCACCAACTAAGAACGGAAATTCACAAGGTCTCCCATGGGAGTTCCCATCTCTGGTATATATCTCTGTGGGATGGGGAGGAAGCAGGGGAGAGTTAAAAGCTGGACAATCATCTTAGGATAGCTAATTCCTAAAACTTTTAAAAGAAAGAGTGCTGGTCTCACGTATGAGCCTACAATATCTGAGCAGGCTATACACTGTGGAAAGAGCTTAGATGCTGACTGCTTGGGTCTGGACGTTGAAATCTGGGGTCTCCTGTGTGCCTACAGACAAACTTAGTTTCTGCATTTCAAACTGAGAATATCAGTGTTTACCTCAAGGGTTGTCCACTGTGTATTTGGTGACAGAGTAAGAGTCCTTTTCTGGCTTGATCAAGGCAGAAGCGACTGAGCCTGGCATGGGTGGCAGAGACAGCTACTTCCTCAAAATGGCTATCTGGACAGAGATTCAACTCTCCCTCCCTTTCTTTAGTGAGTGCGGGGCCAAAGAAACACCTGGAACCACTTATGCAATTAGCCAGATGGGCAAGGGACACGGTTGCCCAACAGAGTTGAGGCGGTGGCTTTGGAGGAAGCGAAGGAAGAGAGCTGCTAGATTCCTGAGTAGATGCTTGAGGAGAGTCAGGACATGGTAATTCGGGTTATGCAAAAAGAACTGGCCTTAACAGGGCAGTGATGGGAGAAGCTGGCGACCAGGGAGGTGGCAGATCTAGCTTTCATTTTAATAATTTTCTCTAGTCTCCAGAGAGGCACTGGAAAACGATCACAGTGCAGATGTGCCTGGGACCCCAGAGGAAGTACTCAATACTATGCCAATAACAGTCCCCTTGAAAACACGTTTTACAGAGCAGCTAAGCACGTAGCTATTTCTGTCACCTTTTCTCTCTAGCTTCGATTTCTTCAAAACTCTGGGTATTGAGCAATGAAAGAATGGCCATTAGGGAGAGTGTCATCATCAAGACTCATTAGCCTTCATCAGGCTTTTAGAGCCCCTCAGAAAGTCTCACAGGCTGGCTTTAACGAATGCTTAAGCTAGCCTTTGATTCTATCTACATCCCCTACCATTCTCCAGGGTTCATATATGATTCTATCTACACCCTCTATCATTCCCCAGTCTTCATGTGCCTGAAGCAGAGACTTAAGTTTGGAAGGTACGAAGCAGTACAAAGGAAGAACCATCTGGCTGCCTTTCTGAAGGAAAAAAAAAATCTTTTGTGGGTCATTGATTTTGTTTTCCTGTGCCACGTAAATAGCTTTCAAGAGAATAGTTCTGCTAAAGAGTGTGGTGGCCCTTTGTGGTAGCATGCTTATCACATGTTTCAAATTTGACCACATCAAAAAATTCCCCAGGGTGCATGTGGTCCTTTAATCTCAGCACTGTAGGAGGCAGAGGCAAGTGGATCTCCAAGTTCCAGGCCAGCCTGGTCTACAGAGCTAGTTCCAGGACAGCCAGGGCTACACAGGGAAATTCTAGCTCGAAAAAAGCCAAAACCACAAAAAGAAAAAGGAAAAAATTCCCCAAAGCACATGACCAATTTTCCTTCCCTATTACAATACTGGGAGGACAATCCCAGAACATGACGCAATGCACTGCTGTTTCCGGGATTCTCGGGTTTCCCTAAAACTTTTTCTTTCCATGTGCAAAATGCTTTCAGACACATTTCTATACTTGTTCCTCACCACAAACCTGTGAGATCAGAGTTGTTCGTGAAATCCCCACTTTTGAGGAGTAGTTAAAAGGACACATTTGGTGGCTCATTGTGAAGCATGGTATAAGGACAGCCTCTTTGACAAGTCACTGACACACACCAACAACTTTACACCATCAACTGCTTCTACAGGTTTCAAGTTACACATAGCTCCAAGAGGAGTGTCATTATACAGCTCTCTGTGTCACACAGTGCTTTGTAAACCAATAAGCAAACAACAACCATGCTGGATGCAGGCCTTGAACTGATGCTTTCTGTTAATTAGGCATTTTATTCCCACTTGTCTTTGCTGTTGACAGATGGCCTGCATCCCATGGGTTGTCTTCGTAAGACAGGTTCTCCTAACAAGACTCTTCTCTGAATGTATGGATTTGGGGTGACAACATCTTCAGATCAACAGCTGAGGGTGTCATTGACACAAATTTATGAGATCAGGGGCTTACATGGAAAGTGAATTGCTTTAGCAATGAGACAAATGGTTAAAGAGTTTGGCAGGCTTCAGAGAGTCACCAAGAGCAGATGGAGTTCACAGTTCAGTCCTGATGCATGAGTCAACAAACATTTGTGATTTGAAGATGCCAGTTGGGTCAAGATATCTTATGATATCATTGTATTTACAGGAGCTAGTGAAAAGCAATTCATTCATAAAAAATTTTACATTTAAAGCGTTTTCAGTATGAAGATGATTTCTATGATGAAGTTTGAGGAAACCACAAACATCATGGTGGATTAATATAGTCAAAGTAAAAAAAAAAAAGGTTACAAAAGCTAAGGGAGAAATAAGACACTGTTATTTGGAGAAATGAATGAATTTTGATTCCCAGCTGTACTACAAGTTGGGTAACCTTGGACTTTACTTGCTTGGGACTTGAATAGCCTACTTTCCTTATTCCTCTTTTGATAGACAGCTGGGTTGGGAGTTAGAACAGGCCTGGCAAAGGTTCCTCACTTTAAGATAGGAAAGGGCACATGCAAATTTTAAAAGTCAGAATGAGCAGGACCTAATATCTGGTTAAATTTGAGTGGAGGGAGAAGAAGCAGGACAAGTCAAGAGGGACTTGTAGATTTCCCACTTGTAGAAACTGAGTGGATCTGAGGGGGGCGGGCAGCCCTGGCCTCTGTGTAAATGAAAATCTGATGTGACTCTTAATCAGGCAAAACGCTAAGGGTCTAAAAATTTTTAGCATTTCAAGTATCGAATTTGGAAAGGTAAAGAAACAAATCCAGCCTTTGGCTATGCAGCGCGCTGGCTCTGTCCCTCTTCTGGGCACTGCTGTGGAGGGTTCGAGGCCTCCCCTTCCCATTTTTGTGCTGCTGATCACTTTAGCAGTTGTGTGAAAATTATTAACGCATGAATAAAACACAAAATAAGAACGAGAACACATTTCAGTGGAATGAAGGCACTTCAGGGTCTGAGGGAGTTGGAGATTACAACCGTTCTCTCAAAAGACCCGAGGGCAGACGGACAACGGAGCTCTGCCAAGGAAACGATCCTTCCTGATCCCCGAACAAACAGAAACAAGATGCAATCTGAAGCCATTCTTTCGGGTTCAATGTTTTCTTTCAGTTGCCAAGTTAGAGACTCTTGTTGCACAATATTTAAGCCTGTCCTTAAGGGGTATCCAGAAAGCAATTGCTTTAAGTTCAAGCAACAACCTGGTTTCTCCCCTGTGCTCTCTGTCTCTGTCTCTCTCTCTCTGCCTGCCCACGTCCCCACCCTCCCCCCTTCTCCTTCTTTTTCTTTCTCTGGGGTGTATGTATGTTTGTATGTGTGTGGGCACACACTCATGTGCATGTGTGTGAGGCCAGATGTAGACTTTGGTCTTCTTCCTTGATTGCTCTCCAGCTCAACTGAATCCACAGTTTACTGATTGGCCTAGACTAGCTAGCCAGGGATCCCTTGCCTCGACCTCCAGAGCAATAAGATTATAAGCAGGCTGCCACACCCACCCAGGATTTCCATGGATGCTGAGGAGTCAAACTCTGGGTCCCCAAGCTTGCAGAGCAAGCATTGTTCACACTGAGCCCTGGCCCTCAGTTAACAGTTCTGGAGTTCCAAAGGAAGCTGGCCAAGAGAAACAATTTAGTGCTTCAAAGGCCATGAGTTGAAGGCAAGGAAAACCCCATCTCCACGTCTCTAATATCACTTCATTAAGAGCAGAACCAGACACTCCTGGAATTTTTTTTTTTTTTTTTTTGATCTTCACAAGAAATAGAGATTCTCTAAGCGGAAAAACCTGAGTGGATAACAGTTAGAATGGGGAATTAAGTTGCCATCCTAAGTCTTTGGCCAGATATAAGAGGATGTCCTTTATCTTCCCTACAAACCCATTTACGTTGATTATGGCCATAGACTCAGGAAGAGGAAAGGAAGATCTTGGGGGGGGGGTTAGTAGAACACAGGTGGTATAGAGGGGAAAAATGAATAATGGTAAGGGGGATCTAAGTGGGGAGAGGAATAGAAGGCTAGGGCAGAGGAGGGATTGGGAGAATAATTAACCCTTAGGAAGCTTAAAAAAGCCATATAAAAACCTACTTTTTAAGTAGAAGTTTCATATAAATGAATATCTACATATTTTCATATGTGAGAATTTACTTGGCGTTAGCCTACACAGAAGTCATAGGTTGCCAAATAAAAGGCTCAGTGCCAATGTGGGATACTGCCCCTCAAGCTGTTGGGCCACAGGTGTCCCAAAGACCCCCCAAACCATCGGGCTATTGGCATCGCTCCTAGTTGTCCAACAGAACTTGATGGTCAGACCCTCTGCTGAAGATACCACACACATTGGTGACAGGACATGGAGAAATCAGGTTGGTACAGAGCGGGAAGTTTCCACCTTGCTGGGTAGCTTCCATAGTATTGCTGGGTAGCTTCCATCGTACTGGAAGATGCTTTCCAGTCTGCTGGGCATGGGAAGCAGTCAGCCAACAATTTTACCCAGCGATGAATGCTGTGAGCCGCAGTGATGACCGGTGTGCAAGGAAATGCCCCTGGGTAGGACAGTGGCACAAATGTAATGGGGTGACCAATCGATTCCTGGTTGGATTTAAGGCTCACTCCACAGGAAACATATGCCTGGTATGTAAACAGGGTCAAGCTCTACGGTTGGAGAGCTCACAGGTCCCTGGGGGGACCTGCTACTATTATTCTGTGAAATGGACACAATAGAAAGCCACCATTTAAGTTTGTATCTCTCTACCTGTTGATTAGTACAGCTCTCAGACCCCATCAGAGAAGTCTCTTTGTGCGGTCACGGTGGTGATCAACACAAAAACTCACAATTGGCCAAGTGCGGAGAACAAGCGGAGTGCTCAGCTACTAACGGAACATCTCTAGCACACTCCTTCTCAAGGCCCAGGAGCCATCTCAGAAGCTGGAATGGGAAGGTTAGAAAAGAGCCAGAGGTCGGGAAGATGGGAGTACCACAGTGTCTTCTGGATACGACAGGACGGCTGCACTCATGCACTCACAGGGGCTGTGGTTGCCTGCAGATGACGTGGTCCAGATCAACATCCAATTTCTAGCATGGAATAGGAAGGGGGTCTTGAGCCCCCACCCTAACTGAGGAGCTATGGACAGTTGATGGCTTCTGTGGGAGGGAGAGTCAGTTTTCTTTAAGGGTATGTTGGTAGGTTGACCATATTCCAGAGGAAGGTCTCACAGCTAGGGCTACATGAGCAGCATAAACTCGAGTCAGTGAGGGTTTTTTGTTTGTTTGTTTGTTTGTTTGTTTTTGTTTTTGTTTTTAAAGGACATAAATTTGGAAGCTAAGAAGGTGGGGGGTGGGCCTGGGGAGAATTTGGAAAAGGAGCTGGGAGTAAAAATGATCAAAATACATCGCACTGAATTCTCAAAGAGTAAAAGTATTTTTTAAAAACTGAAGACTCATTGCAATCTAGAGCGAAGGTCATGACAATATTCATATACTTGTTTTTGGAAATGACCAAAGAAAAGTTCACATTTAAAATGTCAAATCATAATACAAAGAGCAACATGTGATACCTATGCCAAGGATGAAAATATTATGAAAACCCACATGAGACTTTCAAAATATTTCCATTATATTAAATTTCCCAGGCATGAAAAAAAAAACACTTCTTTTTATTTCTTCTTTTCTTTCTTTCTTTTTTTTTAAAAAAAGGTTTATTTGTTATGTATACAGTGTTCTGCCTACATGTATGCTTCCAGGCCAGAAGAGGGCACCAGATCCTATTATAAATGGTTGTGAGCCACCATGTGGTTGCTGGGAATTGAACTCAGGACCTCTGGAAGAACAGCCAGTGCTGTTCACCTCTGAGCCATCTCTCCAACCCCTCTTATTTTCTTCTTAAACTTAGGATTAGATCAATATTATTCATTATGTGCCTTTAGCCTATATGAAGTATTTCCTACCAGATAACATTTCCTTTTTCCTCACATTCAAATGGCATCATAGGAAGTAAATAAACGAGGGATAGGAATTCAAGTCCTGGGTTTACCACACCAAAAGGCTTTGTGACCTCTGATAACACCTAAGCTTTTCTAGTCCAGTCCACGAAGGGGAAGGGTAGGGTACCCAGCAGCCCCAGGTGAGTAAGACTGCAGCTCACGGTGCCTGCCTGTTCACTGTGACTTCATTTAAACTATGTCGTGGGGAACTGAGGAAGGCCTGAGTGAATGTGTATTGTTGACATGGGCACAGCCACACCAAGGGCCAATGCCTCAGACCCATGGGAAGCTGGCAAATCCTTCTCCATACGGATCAGGCTGAGAAAGGCAAAGCTTTCCTGTGGTCCAAGTACAAGTGATTACCAACTACTGACCAGTGTGTGCAAACACTAGCAACTGCAGCTTTCTTCTCCTGGATGTTAAGAGCCTGGGACTGCTAGCCCACAGAGACCTTCTACCAGGACTAGCTAGCCCCTCCCCGTGCGCTCCTCCTAAAAAAATGGGTTCTGGGTGGCTTCAGTAGGTAGAACCACTCCATCAGACTGCATGCAGCTCACCTTTACCCAGTCAGGTTTCCAGGACCAAGCTGTGCTGGGTGTGACATTTAATGCCAAATTAAGCAACCATTACAGCAAGAGGGTCAAAGTCCCTCTCTCCTGTACTCACCACGGTAAGGCTGGTCACAAAGGTTCTCCTTGGAGCCTCCCTTCTTCCAGACAGCAGTTGAATTTGTACTGGCTGTGGCATATCCATCTTTCAGAGCCAGCCTGTACTGAGCGGCAGTGTACAGAGAATGGTGCTCACATTTCCACCACAGCATGACGCTGGAGTCACAGCGGAACATCCGAAGGTTGTCCGTAGCTTTGGTAATATCTAGGCCAAGGCACTTCTGGGATTCCAAGTGAAAGAGACGGTGCTGGGACACCCACTTCCATAACATGTTTCCAGAGTCACTACAATCCTGTGCCACTATCCAGTCAGACAGTGGCTGGATGCACTTGCCCGTGTTTTCGTTGACGATGGTGAATGGATCGTTACCTGGGTCAAGACAGCGAAGGAGGACATTTCAGGATTCTGAGTCACATGACAAACGCACCTTGGTCCTGCTTGTTTGCTGAGGAGAGTCTGATTAGCACAGGACGGCATTGACCCTTGGGCTTGGTAAACTCACAAGGAGTGAGGGTCACAGTGTGTGGTAAGAGCAAGGCTCTAAAGCCAGTCTGCCTGGCCTCATACTTTGCCTCTGCTGTGCTAAGAGATCAGAGCAAATTAGGCAACTTTTCTGCTTTAGATTTCTCATTTGTAAGGCTGCATCCGCTTCACACTGTGGATGTAGGGATGCTGAAATGAGCTGACCCATGCCAGTAGAGAGTAGGGTGTGTACTTCATTTTGCTATTCCAGGGAACGTTCCCTGTCTTGCTTATAAAGCAACTCCTTAGTTTCCCCTCTCCTTCCACAAGTGGTCTGCGGCCAGTGAAAAGTATCCTGCGTTTCCACGGGACCACACCTCTGTCTTGCAGCGTTAGTGTCCACAGCACAGTGGTCACGCCATCAGACCTGCTCTCACTTCAGCTCCTCCCCCTCACCAATTGTGAAGGCAGGGCTCTACGTTCCTCTGGCTCAGGGAAAGTTACTGTGGCCATCCAAAGGGAAATCTACTTGAAAACCACTTCTCCTGAGACTTCTGTGGAAGCCAGCCTCACTGAGGTATACCAGAGGAAATGGGGACACTTCTGAGAAGGCAGGGGGAGAGAAATTGGGGTAAAGCAATGGGAGAAAATAGAGGATCTGGGTTCTGAGGTGGGGAACCTGTGGCCAGCTCCACTGCAGCACCTCCAGGAAAGGCAGAGGCTTGGGGATTCACCAAGTAAATCAAGGGGATCAGACACTGGGCTCCAGGGATAACCTGAGCCTCCAGGTTCAATGTCTGGCATGTATGGACAAGAGAAAATGAGAATTAACCAGTGGCAGCTGCAGACTAGAGATGGGGCCTCTCTGAGTGATCTCCCAGCACTCTGTAGGAGCTGGGAAAATCTCCACAAAGATGGAGATAAAATTTCTGTCACCTTAGTGGGATGGGGTTTTAGAATCAAATTTAACCGATTTTCTAAAAACAAAGTAATTCGGTGTTTCTTATCCACCTGAGTTTGAGGACCAGGATTTACATGAATTACAATAAACCACAGTGGAACACTTTGGTCAGTTCTTTTACAAAGAGAAAAAAGTATGGCACAGATGGTCATGTTGATGAACATAAAGCTGGACTATTTTAGACACGCTTAAACAATCATTGTCAATGACTCAGGACACAGCAGAACACCATAAAAGATTTGGGTTCTCAAAAGGGGTTTTCATCCTGAGGTCAGCTTCACAGTCACTGGGTTTACTAACGCTGAAAACCTTGTCAAGTCATAGGTTAAAGAGCTAAAAATGATCATGCCAGGTACTGTTGGCTAGAGGGGAAATTTCATCATGTAAGCCATCGCTCCAAAACTCTATCTGATCGTGTGAACTGTGGGTGGAATTCTGTTTTATTTCACTTTAAGTAACAGTAGGACAAACAATGGGAAACACAACAAAGAAAACCTTAACAATGCTGTGGTCATTTCTGCTTTCACATTTGAATTTAAAAAGATCACAGGCCGGGATGCTGGCTCATTGGTTGAAAACATTTGCCTCAGAAGCATGAGGACCTCAAACCTGCCTCAAAGCGGGACCTGTAGCATGAGCATCTAGAACCTTAGTGTTCCCATGGGAGATGAAGACAGAGATAGAAGACTCTTGAGTCAGCTAGCCTGGCAGAAATAGCAAACAAACAAACAAACAAACAAACAAACAAAAACCCAAACCAAATCAGCAAAAAAACCAACAAAACAACAGAGAAAACCTATCTCAAATACGGTGGAAAGTAGGGACCAACACTCAAAGTTGTTCTCTGACCTCCATAGTGCATGCTGGTGTGTGGTGCGCATGTATGTATACACACACACACACACACACACACACACACACACACACACACTAAAATATTGCATGGGGCTGCTGCTAGGTGGGTTTGTCCAGCAGCTGCTGTCCCCACTCTTTCTTCTTTGACACCCCTCTGTCATTCTTTCTTTGATGGTCGCAGGTTGGGAGGATAGTGAGCGCAAAGGAAAATTTCTCTTACGTGCTTTTCAGCTGCCCCTCAAATGCCTGATCTACCCTTTTCCCACACTACTCTCTCCCACATCTCCAAATTCCTTGTGTTCCAAAGTATCACACACTGCAGCCGGTAAGAGAAGTCTGTTGCACTCGGCCCTCACCGTAGTTGAACAATTCCTCTCACTGAGCCTGTAGTCTCAGTGCTCTTTCCTGGGCACTCGGCTCTATGACCCTTGACCCGGAACAGGTTTCCTGGACCAGCAGTATCTTTGCTTTCTTTTGGAGTTCCACGTTTTTCAGATTTCTTAATAAAATTCACTAGGTTAGGTCCAAGTCCTAGCATGGTGGGAAGGGCAGAGGAGCAAAGGATTGGAGTCCCTAGATCGAAGACCTACTTTTATTACCAGTTTGCTGGGAGACTCATGGAAGTCACTTCCTCTCCAGGGTCTTCACATCCCTAAGTATCAGATGAAAGCTGTGGAGTATAGGCAAGCCATTCCAGAGCTAGTATCCCATGCTTTCACCAAGTAACAGTGTCCTAGCTCCGCAGGGCTTACTAACCTTCGCCAAAGTCATTGCACATTCTTCTTGCAGGTGTCCACATGGTTAGCTCACACTACCGTACCGCGAGTGACATTTGAAGTCGGTCTCATTTAATTTATAACTAACGCATGGAGTTACGCATCAAGTCCTGCTTCCTCAACGCTCATCGGAAGAGAAAAGTTTTACTTTTCACTTTCTCCACTTAGGTTACTTCTGGGCCACTTGTGGACTTACCAACTTGGTAGGAGCCAGACCACAGGTGAGGCGTGGGGTAGCATGGAGCAGCGAAGGAGGCGTTGCCAAGTGTCTCGTTAAGTTGTACTTTTGAATGCAGGTGTGTGTGTCTGACTAAGCCTGCGCTTGAACTGAGCATGTAGTCATTACCAGTGTTTGACATACTGGTGAGATTTCTTAGGACAATTATTCATTATTAATGATTTAAGACACTTGTCATTAGCCTTCATATATAATGCATGTGTAAGCATTAATAAATAATATATCTGCTGGGGGAGAGATTTATTCTCTCATAATAGTTTTCCATATCATTCTTAGCCCCACGCAATAGCTGTTCAGTCTGCCTCAGTTTTGTGGCGTTATGGGATTGTAGATTGAAGAGTAGGAAACAAAACTGGTAAACTAAAAATAACTTCTTATTTAGAAAAACTGTTTTATAAGGTCATATAAACTATTTGAGAAACATATTGCATTTTGGGAAGGTAACCACAAACTTTAATGACTATTTTTTGGTGCTGGGCATCAAATCCAGCAGTGAGATCTTTCCAAGCCCCAAACTGGATTCTGTCCATAGCTTTAGAGCACACACTGTCCACTTTTCCTCTCTGCACTAATCTTCAATAGAGTTTTCACATTCACCTCCAGATTTATGTTTGGGACAAATCTAAAGGGCAGAGGTTGATGACAAGAAGCCTAAGTACATCTTGGAGTCCTTTTTATATGCTTCATTTTATATGAAGACTTCAGTGAGGTTTGAGGGAATAGCCAAAGAACATGTCATCATTGAAAATGATTTCCTAGCATTCTTATCTCTAGCAAAGAAAACGAGCCCTTTCAACATTTTCTTATTGTCTAATCGCTATGGCCTGTTTTTAGGCCCAGCACAAAGGGCTCTGTACATCCTGGGAGCGAAGCTGGATGTGAGCATATACCCATTATCACCACAGATCACAGGAAGGAAAAAGGGGAAATGGGGAAGTGGAGGGGACAAAATGGCGGCACCGGTCGTTCCCAGGGAATTTCCACAGCTTACTTGTTAAGTGTTTTGCGATCTCTGTCAAGTGTAAAGAACATACAGATGTAGAGGGAGACAATCAGAAGTCTGGATTTGCTAGTTCAACACAAGTCCTGAAGAGACAATGGGTCCATGGCAGTATACTAGGTATCAGAAAGCCATAATCCCAGATGGGTGGTGTGGCTGGTGAGATGCTCAGAGATCCCTAAAGGATCACATTACTTCATGGTGTTAGCTCTCCAAGGAAGCAAAGAAAGGAAACTTGGCATCTCCCCAAGAACAGAGAGATACACTTTCAGCATTTGGGTGGCCAGGACCAAGCTGCCCAAGCTTCCTGCATACATGTGACCCAGTGCATGCCATTGCTAGCATCCTGGATCTGACCCACCGCTAAACAAGCTGGCAAAAGATATGGAAGTTCTGGGCTGGAGAGATGGATGACTCAATGGAAAAGAGTGACTGTGGCTCAGGCACGAGGACCTGAGTTTGAATCCCCAGTGCCCACATTATATTAAAAAAACAAAAAACAAAAGAGGAATCCCTGCAAGTCCACAGTTTTGTGGGAGAGACAGGCAGAGAGATCCCAGGACTGATAACTACCAGCCTGGACAAGACGGTGAACTTCAGGCACAGTGTACCCGGTCTCAAGAGTACAGGGTGGAGAGAGATAGAACAGAGGATGAGACATCCTTCTCTGGCTTTCTGACCTCCGTGCATGCATGCATACACACACACACACACACACACACACACACACACACACACACACACCTCTATATGTTCACCCCAATATAAGGTCACAAGTCTGGCCTGAAGATGGGAGAAAGCCACCACAGCAGCTGTTAGAAGTGACAAAGGAGGAAAATAAATACCTGTGGGGACCTGGTCCAGGGGGAAGAGACTTAAGCCCAGCATTCTTTGCTGTGGGTCAGTGAGACAGGATATGGACTGTGGAGACCGAGGTGTTCTCGTCAGAGTTCCTACCCTTGTGATTAATACCACAACCAAAAGCAGCTCGGGGAAGAGAGAGTTGATTTCAGTTTACACTTCCATACCACCCTCAGGGCAGGAATTCAAGGCAGAGGCCATGGAGGAATGCTGCTTACTGGCTTGCTTCCCCTGGCTTGCTCAGCCTGCTTTCTTTTACTATCCAGGAGCACCTATCCAGGGGCGGCCCCGCTCACAGTGTGCTGGGCCCTCCCTCATTAACCACTAATTAGGAAGATGCTCTACAGACTTGCCTACAGGCCAGTCTGATGGAGGAATTTTCTCAATCAGGGTCCCTCTTCCCAGATAACAGTAGCTTGTGTTGAGTTGGCCACAAACAAACAAACAAACAAACGAATAAAAAACCCAACCAGGCCATTTGAAAATGAAGGAAACCTAAAAATTTGTGAGGCAATGAAACAAGACTCACAGATGTGGTTGGAAGCCGGGAGAGTGGGGCGGGGAGAGTGACTAGAAGTTAGCATGCCTTCGCTGTAAATTGCTGCAGCTAGATTTTTCTCCTTGGATTGTGCAGTAGACAGAATTGAATTCTCCTATCAATAAAAGATTTTACTATTAATATCTCCTTTGGTGGTTCCCAGTGCAAAGAGAAAAACTGAGAGGAGTGAGTCAAGACAGGACACATCAAAGGTTCTTGGTGCTGACAGGTTGACGACACCCACCTTTCAGGAAACTCTTCCCATGACTTTGGACAGTCTACATCAGAGGGTAACTAAGCTTAGCTCCAAAGAAAGCAAGAGCCACACTCAAGAGTCACATTCCTAAAACCCATCTTGACCATCTTTCCCTTTTTCGCTAGGGCAAGGTAGCAGAAACAGTGGGTGAGTGTTTGCGGCCTTTAGACTTGTCAGTTACACAGCAGAACCAAGTAATGAGGTCGCTGGCACACCTTTGCTGAGGCAAAAAGAGAAAGTAAAAGCAAAATCTAAGTGGGTTGGTGGTGCTGGCACCACCCTGAGCTTCACAGAAGGCATCCTTTCCCACTGACAGGAAGTGATCTGCACTTCTGTCTGGGGGCCACCTGCCTCGTTGGGGAGCGTTTGGAGATAATAACCAAATTAGAAGGGCCACTGCTCCAGGTGGCAGGGAAGGGCATCCTAAGACTCTTTGGCTGACTTCTGGAGGTGATGGTTGAACCTGGCTTCCTTTCCAAAGCGTTCAGTGGCCACGGTGAAGTCAGGATCTCTGGGAATCCTTGCGGTGTGGGTGAAGGCTCATCCTCATCATGGAGGGGTCAAGATGACCACGGGGCGACAGGGATGCAAGGGAAAATGGGGAACCCCAGGGTAGCACGCTTTTAGGGGACAATCGAGGAACAAGAGGCAGAGAAGACTCTGGGAAGACTGTGGGAAGGCCTCTTCTAGGCAGAGGGTTCCTTCGTACCACACAGCCCTGCCCGCCGCCCTCCTAGGCCAGACATCCCCGCTTGTCCACTCCAGAGACAGAGAGCAAGGCGACTGTGACCTGCCCCGGAGGAGGCAAATGCTCAGAGCAGCATCGTCGAAGCCGCCCGGTTACCTGAGCGCTCGAAAGGCTCCGCAAGCCCGAAGCACCGAAGCAACAGCACTAGTAGCCCGGTCGCACGGCCCAGGGTGGCCCAGTGCGTCCCCATCTCCAGTCCCAGGCCTCTGTTCCCGGCACCGGCTCCTGGGGTGAGTCCCGCCGGTTTCACGGTGCCTCTGGGGCAACCTCTGGGGCGAGGAGGCCCCGCCCCCGCCGCCCTCGACCAATCAGAGCTGCGCCTGAGGTCCCGGACCGAGCGGCGGCATGCAGGATTCCCCCACCCACTGCAGACATCTGTGCCGTCTTGGGACCTCCAGGAGGCGGGAAGAGTGCTCAGGAAAACCACAGTGCATGGGGTACCCGCTCCCCCTCTTCTTCAGCGAAGCTGGGAAAGGGCGGCTCTGTCGGTTTAGGACTTGCCCTTCGGTGTAGATAGACAAGGCAGCGAGAGAGAACTTCATATCGTGGCGGGCTGGAAATGTGCACCCAAGCCTGCCCACTGAGGCTTGGGGAAGTGTTCGCTTGGAATAAAGGCACCTAAAAGGTGGAATAAAGGCACTTTGGAGGTTGACGAGAAGTTGTCAAACAGTACTAAAAGTAACAGTTATCCCAGCGATTATACTACATTTTACGGCGTTTTAACCATTTTGACCTTTGCAAAATTTTTTTTCTGTGGTAATAACAATTCAGTTGAAATGTGGAAGCCTGCATCTAGAATCTGAAATTCAGTCCTTATTCTGTCTGTCGGACAACACTATCACAAATAGGGCAAGTTCTAAATGAACTAACTTGCCTAGAGGTAAACATTTTATATTGTAAACACTTATTGTTGATTATAGGATGTATATTTGAGATAGCCCACATCCGTTTTTCCCAAAGGTGCCTGTTACCATCAGGATGTGTCTAAGTCAACTTTCCAGGTTCCAGCAGTCCATGTGGCTCCAAACCCATCCTGGTTCCGTTCCCCTCCCAGGCTCTTGGCATTTAGTGGCTACAGAGAGCACGTGTCACAGAAACTGGGCACTTCATGAGCGAGGATGCTAGAGCAGCGTTTTAGCCTTCTGGTGTTTACGGAGCTGTGGAAGAGATGAAGCCTGCACCGTAACTCAACAGTAAAATGCACAGAAAATCAGACGACGCTTCCAGACAGGCAACTGGTCAAGTGGGACTTGAAAAAGGGTGGAAATCTGACCAAGGGAGGCAGATGTGACAGAACAGAGGTAGAGAACACAAGAATGCAAAGTGGACTTCAAAGTTCAGTGGAACTGATAGTAGTGGAGAGAGAGAGGGATGGGGGGAGAGTTGAAGAACAGCAGGAAATGGTGTTCTGTGAATGGCTTTCTCCTGAAAGTCTCAAGCAGTGGGAAACGTTAACAGCAAGCAGCACCTGCTACTGCACCTGCCCACCCAAGTTGGCGCCCCTTGAAGCCCGCGGCTGTCTTTACAAACACACTTTTTGCTTTAGGAGAGGGGTTCAAGGCTTTCATGAGAGTGTCGAAGAAGGCAGTGATGGCCAGAGAAAACTCGGTCTAAGAGAAAGCGAGTCCTCTATGATGTGACCCTTGCTCCCTTCCTACTTGTCCCTGTTTAATCCCTACCAACCTGTCTAAACCGGTCTTGTCTTCTCCAGTCTGCCCAAACTCAGAGCACTGCTTGTTGCAGTTGACACTTGCTAGCAGTTTTCTCCAGTGACCTATCACTGGGTTTACCAACCACGCTCCAGGGCAGGCTCCATGCCCAGCTCTGGTCGGCCAGCTCAAAACGAACTCAGTGGGGCTTCTGTGCTCTTTTTGTTTCAGTTTGCTTTGCTTTGGATTTTTTTTTTCTTTTCTCATTGGGCTTTTGCCTTTGTGGTTTTTTGTTGTTTATTTTGAAAGGGTTTTGGTTTTATTTCTTGCTTTTTGTTTTGTTTTATTTGAAAGAGGGAGAGAAAGAGAAAAAGGACATAAAGTCGGGGAGCAGGGCGGTGAGGAGGAACTGAGAGGAGCCGGGGGAAATATAATAAAATACAGTATGAAATAAGTTTTTAGTAAAAGAAAAAGAAAATACTTTATTATTATTATTGTTTTAAATACAAAACCTTGCTATGTAGTTCAGCCTGACCTTGAACTCTCAAACCTCCTACCTTAGACTTCCAAGTGCTGGAATTATGGGTGTGTTGCTCCACAACAGGACTAGGATACCCCCTACTCTCTCTGTCTTACTTCCGTTCTTCCCTTAACTGTCTCATCAGAATTCACATTTTATTTCAGTCTGTCTCTCAATCTCTCTCAGGATTATGCCTCCAAATATCTGCATAATGTCGTCCATCCTGTTCACTCAGCATTTGACATTTAACACTCGTTGCCCCGACGCTGTTTGTCCCTTGGGTACACGTGCAGTGATACTCTACTGAAGTTACAAAACCTAAACAAGTATTGTTAGTGGTGACAATAAATGGTGGCATATCTTTCAGGTCTGTCCTTCACTGTCATCTTCTTTAAGAAATCTGTCTTTCTGAACTGAATGGTCTAGACGACCTTCCATTGCAGCAGGTTTCCTAGACATCCCTCACCCTTTCCTGACAGAACCCAGTACACCTGGATTAGATAATTATGGTCTGTCTCTCCACAGGGTAGCCATGGGTCCTAGCACCTCATCCCTACTAGAAAGCAGTAGCTTCTTCTAACTGATGCTTTTTAGGGAGCTGCTTTAACACATTTTTAGAAAACTTCGATAACGAGTTACTCCCTTGTGTTACATTTCTTCTGTTGAGGTACTTAGTGTGGATTTTTAAAAAGGTTTACTGAACCTTCATAATACTGTTTCAATGTAGGAAAGACTGGTTTCTTGAGACAGCATCCAAAATTGAGGGAGAAAAACTGCACAAGAAGCATATCTAGCTGCTTGAGTAACTGTGTATAGAGAGAGCCAGTGTGTGCTCCATCTGAACCGCAGCAGTGGTGGTGGCCACGGATGGTCTCAGGTGTGGTAAGCAAGACTCAGGAGGTTCAGATAAGGGCTTGGTTTAAAAATAAACCTTAAACAATTCCCACTGCATCATGGTAATGAAGATCTGCTTTTATTCCTGGTCATAACTAAACTCTTGAGGATTAGAATCAAGATGTAGGTGGATCTCAAAGGGCCGGTATAAGGGTATAATTCAAACACACTCATCCACAAAAATAATAAATAAATCAAACTTCCTTCCATAGGCTTTAGGCTGTAGAATTCTCCAATGAGGAATCATTTTGTTAAGAACACAGACCTAAGAGGCTGAACAAGAAGTAAATATGGTTGACCCACTCCCTCGTTAGCTTAACCCGTGCAGAGACACCAGGGATTGTAGAATTACAGAGATCAACAGATCTTGGGGGCTGTTGCCCTTCTGCTTTCTAGACAAAGAAAATAGGCCTAGAGAATTCAGTATCCAATGTAAATACAAGCAGCATCAGAGGTTAGATATGTACTCCTGGGGCTAGGGAGAATCCAAATGTGCCAATGAGAGGACCTTCAAGCCAACTGTCTAACAGAACAAAAAAGAACTCTGGGCATAGAAGGATGGATCATAGATCAAGAGAATGCTTTTGTTTGTGGGAGTAAGTCGCAAGTATCAGTAATGTGTTTGGGATAGAACAATATCTCACAAGTGGTGAGAATTCTCTAAGAAGCATTTTTAGCACACTTGCAAACCATGGATAATAATAATAATAATAATAATAATAATAATAATAACAATACAGCAATTTCAGAGGTACAGATCATTTCCTGAATAGGAAAAAAGTGGTGAAGGGATGATTTTTTTTTATTTTGACAGACACATCATTTGCCTGTTTTAACAGGGAGCTAAAAAGTCGGGTGATGCGTTTGATTTTTACATAGGTAATTGGAAGCACTTTCCTCATAACTAAACTCATCATCAGAATCTGTCCCAAGAAAACAACAGTTAAGAAGATAAATAATCAAATCCCAGGAGTCTTGGTTCTTCAGGGAAAATGATCATGCTTAAAAAATATTTTTCAACTTTAGTACAAGAGAAAGGCAGTTAGTTTTTTGTTTTTTGTTTTTTTGTTTTTTTTTAATCTTTGGGAGTCACAGTTTGATGTGAACCTCTACCAAAGCTGCCTCATAACCCTGAGACAAGGATAGACCAGCTAACCCCTTAGGACTCATAACCCAGAGACAAGTTTAGACCTGCTAACCTCTCAGGTCAGTAGAAGTTTAAAAAAGCTGCGTTCCTGATTTTTTTTTTTTGGTTTTTCGAGACAGGGTTTCTCTGTGTAGCTTTGCGCCTTTCCTGGAGCTCACTTGGTAGCCCAGGCTGGCCTCGAACTCACAGAGATCCGCCTGCCTCTGCCTCCCGAGTGCTGGGATTAAAGGCGTGCGCCACCAACGCCCAGCTGATTTTTTTTTTTAATGTGAAATTTCTACTAAGAAATTTTAGCATCAAGAAGTATATTATGACGTCACTGTACTTACGATTGTCACTATCAGTTTTTGTCTACTTATAACTACCTTTATGAGTATAACACACACACACACACACACATACACACACACACACACACACACACACATGTTCCTACACTCAGCAACAGTTAACTGCCTTTAGCTTCTCTGGCAAGGATGGAGCCTCATGAACCCCTGCCCCAACCATGATGGATTGTTGACAAGCCCAATCTTGTGCAGGTCTTGTGTAGATGGCCACTGCTGTGTGAGTTCCTATGGACAATGGCTATGTCATTTTCAGGGACAGCATTTCACTGCACTCCTCAGTGTCCTCTGGCTCCCACATTCTATCTACTCTTCTGATTCTTGGGGTGGGAAGTGACCCAGACGTCCCATTAAGGGCCAAGCATCCAACAGTCACTTACTCTTGGCACTGTGACCCGGTGTGAGTTTCTGCCTTCTCCATCACCCTCTGCAAAAAGCTTTTCTGACTAGGGCTAAAAGCAGCACAAATCTATGAGCATAAACAAACATTTAGGAGACAGTTTGACAAGCATGTCACTTAGCAGAACATCAGTGGTGGGTTCTCCTCTAGGGCCTGTGACCTCTCTAGCCACAGGTCGAGCATGTCTTAAAATTCTTTTTATTTTATTTTTGACTGTATAATTTTAGAACTACACTAAATCTAGAGAAAATAGTGTTATGAAGTCGCTGTTCCGAGAACCCTCCTTCAACAGTCACAAGCACAGACTGACTTTTTTTCATCTCTACTGCCCCTGTACTCTGTTCCTGACAGATTAGTTTAAAGCCAATCTCAGAGGCAAAGTGTTTCATCTGTAAATATGTCAGAATGCATTGACAAAATATGAAGAGTCCTGGGCCTGAGTGCAGTTCAGTGGCAGAGTACTTAGACACCAAGTAAGAAGCTCAGTCTCTGGCACACACCACACACACACACACACACACACACACACACACACACACACACATACACACACGCACTCACACGCACACACTCATACACAATCATACATACATGCACACACACTCACACACTCTTATACACACTAATACATACTCTCTCACACACTCACTCATACACACTCTGTCACACGTTCTAACACATCCTCTCTCACATACACACACAAACACACGCACTCACACATGCACACATACACATTAAAGACTTCTAAAAATAGAACCTTAATACATGATTCACCTAAAAACACTGGCAATAATTCATTGTTAGTTCTTAGTCCTGTTAAATATCTATTCAATGTTGGCACACCTTAAATTATCTTAAAAGGGTCTTGTTTAATTTTTCACAATTTGTTTGAATCAGAATTCAAGTAAAGAGTTTACAAATTAAGACTGGTTGCTGTATCTCTTCCGTATCTTTTAATCTTCAGAGACCTTGTTGTTTTTAACTTTAAATTTTATCCCCCTTTCTTATCACTGAATGGAAAAGAATCCAGCTCTTGGAGGGTTTTGCAGTGTGGATCTCAGTCACCTGCTGTTGCAATGTTTAGCAAGTTCCATTAACCTTCATATTTCTCATAAATTAGTGTTGGGCTTATGAGGTTTAAATTCAATTTATTTTTAGCAATACTATTTCATATGTTTGGGGCCATCCTATCAGGATGTACACATCATCCCCTCTCATTTGATGATATTATTAGCCCTGATAAATGACCTAAATCTATTCATCTGTTAAAAATGGGAAAGTATAGATATTCCATTACTTTTCATTTATTAGCTGGACGCTTCTTTAAGGAGAAAGTTTTTCTCTTTAGAAAACTTTTATTTATGAGGTTATAGATCAAATTACTTAGTTATTTCCCTTGATTTATATATTTTGAAAATAAGGAGGTGGTCCCACAGCATCCCCAAAAGATTACAATGGGATTTTAATACTTCATTCATCACTTAAACACACTTGATGTAGTGTTTGATGCCTATCCTAAAGTAAGCAGTCTGAAGTGATGGCTGGTATATTTTGTCTTAATTACCCCAGATGCTCATGTTATCAAATGGAGGGGGTCTCAGTAATATGACTAAGGGAAGGAGATTGAGATTCAGAGAGGTCAAGTTGCCCAAGACTAGATGCCCGACAAGTGGCAGAGCTATAACTCGAAGTCAGGTAAGAGCTTCCCAAAAGCTTCTTTATGGTGATATTTTATTTGTGCTGAAATGTGATTTTATTTGCATGTTAATAAAGTTGCCTGGAGATCAGAGCTAAGAGCAAACCATTTAGCAGAAGTCTGGCGGTGGTGGCACATGCCCTTAATCTGATCACATGGCAGGTAGAATCTCTGTGTGTTCAAGGAGACAGCGAAGCAGTGACCTGAACCTTTAATCTCAGTATGAATCATAGAGACCTGGAGGTCTGTATAGACAGGCAGTGATGAGGAAGTCATGTGGTTGGGTTTAGAGCCAATGAGAAGGCAGAACAGAAAGGCAATAAAAAAAACAGGACATAGGAAGCAGGTCTCTCTCTCAGGGGAAGGATGCCATCGAGTGGTAAGATAAGGTGGTCTTAGCTCTTGGCTACTGCTCAATCTCTGGGCTTTTAACTCTTTATTTGTCTCTGTGTTTCTTATTTAATAAGACCATTTAGAATTACATCTACACTTCTGCCTTCATTGAAACACTTATGTGCAAGGGCAAATTCGAGGGTTCCAAACCCTTTGGCTCCCATGGCACACCTCATTCCTTCATTTGCCTTCATTCCTACAAAGGGGTGAGGAGTAGAGGAAGACCACATCATACAAAACAATGGCGGCAGTAAGCTATTATTTGATGGACCCATGAGGACACTGGTGACCATATGACTCTTTGGGATCACGTATAAAAGTTTTGTTTTTTTCTGGAATATACAAGTAGGCAAGAAATAACTAGATACTTTGATGTTTGCATGCCAAACACTAAAGGTGTTGGCAATCATTCCCAGAATCATACCAATTTAAGTTCCCAGTTTCCATCACCCTATGTTGACAACAACTAGTTGACCATCCCATGTTTCCTGCCTATGTTTCCACCTTTATTTTCTCATCACTTTACACATTTAGATTTTCAATTCTTCTAGACTCTAGGGCATAGAGTATATTTGACTAAGTGGATAGAAACATAAAACATTATTTTTATTTTAGTTAAATATACCAAATTCATTCCTTTCATATTGTCTAGTAGTGCCACTTGTGACTTACCCATAAATTTATGGGACAATATATGGACCCTGCATATAGCTTCATTAAAAAATGTCCCATCTTTGCACCAATAGTAACAATATTTTTCTTTTTTGTTTTTGG
>CABHPP010143110.1:19699-40244 GCA_902168425.1 Peromyscus attwateri | reverse complement strand
CTGGATTTCCTCAATGTCTGTTGTTATGTCCCCCTTTTCATTTCTGATTTTGTTAATCTGGATGCTCTCTCTCTGTCTTTTGGTTAGTTTGGATAAGGGCTTGTCTATCTTGTTGATTTTCTCAAAGAACCAACTCTTTGTTTCATTGATTTTTTGTATTGTTCTCTTTGTTTCTATTTTATTGATTTCAGCTCTCACTTTGATGATTTCCTGGCATCTATTCTTCCTGGGAGACTTTGCTTCTTCTTGTTCTAGAGATTTCAGGTGTGCTGTTAAGTCACTAGTGTGAGATTTCTCCAACTTCTTTATGTGCGCATTTAGTGCTATGAATTCCCCTCTTAGCACTGCTTTCATAGTGTCCCATAGGTTTGGGTATGTGGTGTCTTCATTTTCGTTGATCTCTAGGAATTCTTTAATTTCTTTCTTTATTTCTTCCCTAACCCATTGGTGATTCAGTTGAGCATTATTCAGTTTCCATGAGATTGTAGGTTTTCTGTAGTTTTTGTTGTTGTTGAAATCTAACTTTAGACCTTGGTGGTCTGATAGAACACAGGAGGTTATTCCAATTGTTTTGTATCTGTTGAGAATTGCTTTGTGGCCAAGTATGTGGTCGATTTTGGAGAAGGTTCCATGGGGTGCTGAGAAGAAGGTATATTCTTTTTTGTTAGGATGGAATGTTCTGTAGATATCAATTAAGTCCATTTGGGTCATGACATCAGTTAAGTCCTTTATTTCTCTGTTAAGTTTCCATTTAGGAGATCTGTCCAGTGGTGAAAGTGGGGTATTGAAGTCTCCCACTATTAATGTGTGGGGTTTTATATGTGGCTTAAGCTTTAGTAGTGTTTCTTTTACATATGTGGGTGCCCTTGTGTTTGGGGCATAAATGTTCAGAATTGAAACTTCCTCTTGGTGGATCCTTCCTGTGATGAATATGTAATGCCCATCTTGATCTCTTTTGATTGATTTTAGTTTGAAGTCTATTTTGTTGGATATCAGGATGGCTACACCCACTTGTTTCTTAAGACTGTTTGATTGGAAAGTCTTTTCCCAGCCTTTTATTCTTAGGTAGTGTCTGTCTTTGTATTTGAGGTGTGTTTCTTGTATGCAATAGAAAGATGGGTCCTGCTTTCTATCCATTCTGTAAGCCTGTGTCTTTTTATAGGCGAATTAAGTCCATTGATATTAAGAGATATTAATGACCAGTGATTGTTCATTCCTGTTATTTTTTGGTGGTAGTGTGTCTGTACTTCTTATCTTTGGGGTTTACTGCTGTGGGGTTATCTATTGCCTGTGTTTTCAAGGGTGTATCTGACTTCCTTGGGCTGGAATTTTCCTTCTAGTGCTTTCTGTAGGGCTGGGTTTGTGGATAAGTATTGTTTAAATCTGGCTTTGTCTTGGAATGTCTTGTTCACTCCGTCTATGATGATTGAAAGTTTTGTTGGGTATATTAGTCTAGGCTGGCATCCATGGTCTCTTAGTGTCTGCATTACATCTGTCCATGTTCTTCTGGCTTTCAAAGTCTCCATTGAGAAATCGGGTGTTATTCTGATGGGTTTGCCTTTATAGGTCACTTGGCCTTTTTCCTTTGCTGCTCTTAATATTCTTTCTTTATTCTGTATGTTTAGTTGTTTAAATATTATGTGGTGAGGGGACTTTTTTTGGGGGTCTAGTCTGTTTGGTGTTCTATAGGCTTCTTGTATCTTCATTGGCATTTCCTTCTTTAAGTTGGGAAAGTTTTCTTCTATGATCTTGTTGAATATATTTTCTGCGCCTTTAAGTTGGTATTCTTCTCCTTCTTCTATCCCTATTATTCACAGGTTTGGTCTTTTCATGGTGTCCCAGATTTCTTGGACATTTTGGGTCATGACTTTGTTGGCTTTAGTATTTTCTTTGACTGATGAATCTATTTCTTCTACCGTATCTTCAACGCCAGAGATCCTCTCTTCCATCTCTTGCATTCTGTTGGTTATACTTGCATCTGAAGTTCCTGGTCGTTTACTTAGATTTTCTATTTCCAGCATTCCCTCTGTTTGTGTTTTCTTCATTTTTTCTATTTCCCTTTGCAGGTCTTGGACCTGTTTCATTGCTTTTTCATGGCTTTCTTTCAGTGCTTTATTGTTTTCTTCCAGGACTTTATTGTTTTCTTCTACTTTAATTGTCCTTTCCTCTAGGTTTTTACAGCGTTCTTGCCATTTTTTTTGTCTGTTCCTCTATATGAGCCTCTACCTTCTTCATGATGTTATTCATAAGGCTGTTTTCTTCTGTTTCTTCCAATTTTTGATGATCAGCTCTAGATGTTGGAGGAGGGCTAGGTTCTGGTGATGCTGTATTGCTCTTCATTTTGTTGTATGTACTTCTGCCTTGACGTCTGCCCATCTCCTTGTGTTCGATCTTGGTCTTATCAGCGCACTTGGTGGAGAAAGAGCTGACAGATTCGGGAAGTCTCTCTCTTTTGTCCAGATGGGACTCTCTTGTCCAAATGGGAAGTGCGAGGCAGGTTGGGAGCTCTTGTCCAGATGGGAAGGCTGAAGCAGGATGGGAGCTATTGTCCAGATGGGAAGTCCGAGGCAAGATGGCAGCTCTTGTTCAGAAAATAAGTCTCTTGTCCAGAAGGGAAGTCTGGGGCAGGATGGGAGCTTTGTCCAGAAGGGAAGTCCGGGGCAGGATGGGAGCTTTGTCCAGAAGGGAAGTCTGTCCGGGGCAGGATGGGAGCTGGGGGCCGGTCTCTAAGTCTCAGAAAGTGGCGGGGGTCTCCGGGGATGATGGACTTGGGGGCAAGGCTTGGAGACTGCAGGGGATCTTGGAGAAGGGGGGCCTTCCCAGTAGGGGTGGGGGTAGAAGGGAGCCTGCCTGCTGGCCAGAACTTGGGGCCAAGGTGGGCAGGTCTTGCCAGGGGTGGCTGGTGCCCAGGGATGGGATCTAGGGTGAGGGCGGGCACTCACCTTTGTCCAGAAGGGAAGTCCGTCCGGGGCAGGATCGACTCATTGTTTTGTTAACACACCTTCTGGAATCAAGGGTTTATGCTGCGGACTTCTAAGACTCTTGGTTTTAGTTCATCAACACCTTTATTATTAATTATAACAGACATGACACCATAGTTTATTTAAGTCTTATCATGTGTCCAACAGTGGCAGTCTTCTCCATAAGACAAGCTCTGTTTTCACATCTGTCCCTGACAGTGTCAATCTTCTTCATATGACACACTCTGTCACAGCAAATGTCCAACAGTGGCAGTCTTCTCCATGTGACATGTTATGCCCTCAAATGTGTCCCCATAGGACAATCTTCTCCATGTAACATGCTTTGCGTAGAAACTACTTTATGCTCCTTGTACAACCTCTTTGAAGCAGGAAACCTGAAATTTTTCTCCTAGCAAATGCAATGTACTTACTTCTGTCCCTATTTTAAATGTGGTAAATTGAAAATACTATATTGATATATTTCAGTGTTCTAACTAATACAGACCAAACTGTCTAGTAACTAGTTGAATATTTATTATTTCATGTGGTGTAAGATTATTTTGTGTCCATTGTAATGTAAGCATCCAGAGGAGACTTATTCTGAAAATATTTGTGACTGTTCTATACTTCAACATTCTTTGTTTTCACAACTGTGTCATGTGTGAGTTTGAACATGAACATTATAATCTATCACAGGCCAGTGAATGACTTATTGAAAGAAAAAAATGTGAGGACAAATAATTGAAAAATGCATACAATGATTATGTATATGTACATAGGCATCTGTGCAGGGTAAATATGATGTTTCCTGTTTGTCCACTGTGAGTATAAGGCCTGATATTCAGTTTACAGATGACAGTGTGTAATAGCAGGTGTACTTGTGTGCTACACTGGTCCCACTTTGAGAAGAATGGCGGCCTTGTCCAGAGGTGAGCTGGTGTGGGCAGGAGGAGAGAGAGACTTCAGGCAGATAGGACTGTGTGAATGTGCAGGCATGGAGGCTGGGTAGATACATTGGCAGATTGCTTGCATGTTCGCTAAATGTCTAGTTATTATATCAGTACTAACTTTGTTTGAGAATGTACATGCCTAAGGTTAGAAATGTTTGATTGCTGGGTACAAATGATGGCATCTCCACATGGTTCTTTGGAGTCACTCTTATTTTTCAATGAAAATTATTTCTCTGCTCTAGAAAAATAGCATTGATGCCTTGAATGCTTTCTTTCTAATTAAAACAGGAAATGCACATGGTGGAAGACTGCAGGCCTTGTGATGGAAATTGCAGCTCCCTCTTCCACCCCACAGCCATTACAGTTTGTCAGTTGTTCTTTGTGTACTGCACCAAATGTTTTCCATGTAATTATGTATATATGCAAATATAAATAATTTTAATAACATAAATGCAAGCCATTATACACATGGGCATCTTTGCATGTTTTTGGAATACTTTCCAAGCAGCCTGTGGAAATTTTCCTCATTCTCTTTCCTGACTGAATGGGATTTTATTGTAATGATGAACCAGTCCCTTAACTAGTATCTCACACATAATAGATAATAAATATTTATTGTCTTAATAAGCTAAATATTTCCCTCACTGATGGGCAGAGGCATCTGACTGAAAATAAGACAGAATCAAGGGAAAAGGGAGCTTATAATAAGTATAATTAAATGAGGTTCTAGAAACCCTTTTGATTTGACATCTGCTCTGTTTAAAGAAGTTCTTTAGCCTTGGTCTCAGAAATAATGAAGTACAATATATATGAACATACACATATACACACACATGTGAATATATGCACACATAGGTATGGATATATGAATCACATCTCTTCCTTTCTCTCTCTCTCTCTCTCTCTCTCTCTCTCTCTCTCTCTCTCTCTCACACACACACACACACACACACACACACACACATACAGACACACACAAACACACACACCAGGAAATGTTGCTCCTAGATGCTTTAAGCAGATGGGATAAATTTTCTACCAGATCATTTCTGTAAATCTGCCATATTGATCCATATATTTGGAAATTTCACATTAGTATTTGGATTAAACTATTATCTCTTTTCTTGGCTCTCACTTTGTGTGAGTAAAGAAGCATGTCTGTAGGGGAGAGATGGGAGTTGCGGGGAGAGACGTCCCCCACTGCCCATTAATGCCTGAGGCAGGTGGGAGAGCTAGCCTTGAGGTTGTAAGGTCAGGAGAGCCGCCACTGTCCACCACTAGCTGCAACATTCGAAAGAGCAGGCCCTGAACCTTGCCTGTACAGCACAGTAGAGCCAGTCCTGCTGACAGAGGTGTGGGTGAGCCAGCCCTTTAGTTGTGAGCATGGGAGAGCTGTCCCCATTACTCATCCGTCATGTGTGGCATGGGCAGGGGAGAGTTGCGCTCACCCCCATGCTCATCAATGCCTGAGGCAGGTAGGAGAGCTGGCCCTGAGGTCTTAAGAGTGGGAAAAATGGCCCTGCCCCTCAACTGCTGCAGCACTCAGGAGAGTGGCCCCTGTGTTACACATGGGCAACACAGTAGAGCTGGCCCTGAAGTTGTCAGTGTGGGAAATCTGACTCTTTGGACATGAAAGCAGGAGAACTGCCCACCCCTTGGCCATTGCTGCAAAGGGTGAACTCACCAGGGCAGTGCAGGAGAGCTCACCCTGGTGGTGAGAACAAGGGAGAGCTGGCAGGCCGACCAACCCTGCAACTACCCGGGCCCAGAACCAGGGTTATATGTTGGCCACCCATGGTGGATACCCCATTTATGATCTGCAGGAGCATGTGAAGAGACTGATCCTTCAGACCCAAAGCTGCAGGATTTCCACAACACAGGACAACAATCAGGATATCCAAGAGGAGTTCCAGTGAGGGCCCAGCAATGATAGTGTAGCAGAAACCAGAGGCCTCAAACCAGACCAATGAATTTCTGCAATGAACATTTGCAAGTAAAAATACATGGACAAAAGGGTATACTGTGTGACTCACTGTGTCACACTATAACTCCCACGATGAGATTGATTCTTTCCTTCTTTCCTTTTTCCTTTTTTCCCTCTTATATTTTATTTTATTTTATTTTATTTTATTTTATTTTATTTTATTTTATTTTATTTTATTTTGGCGAGATGAGGTTTGGAAGGGCAGAGGGTGGATACGAAGGGACAGGGAAATGATTGGAATGGCGACACATGATGTGAAAGACACAAAGAAAAACATTTGAAAAAAAAAAGCATGTCCTAATGCTGTGGGATGTTCTGTATGGCAAATGTGTTGCTAATAAAGCACTGATTGGCCAGTGGCTAGGCAGGAAGTATAGGCGGGACTAACAGAGAGAATTAAAAGAGCAGGAAGGCAGAAGGAGACTGCCAGCCTGCCAGCCAGCCGCCGCCAGGAAAAGCAGCATGTAAAGATGCCGGTAAGCCACGAGCCGTGTGGCAAGGTATAGATTTATAGAAATGGATTAATTTAAGATATAAGGAAAGTTAGCAAGAAGCCTGCCACGGCCATACAGTTTGTAAGCAATATAAGTCTCTGTGTTTACTTGGTTGGGTCTGAGCGGCTGTGGGACTGGCAGGTGAAAGAGATTTATCCTGACCATGGGCATGGCAGGAAAACTCTAGCTACATCCTAAAATGGCCACTGCTGTTTGGTTGGGATTGACTGGACTCCTCATTGCCCTCTCTCACATGCCCCAAAGGTTGCTCAGGTCCTTGGTGTACCAACTTCTGTCTCATTCATTTCTCTCTGATCCTTAACACATTTTATACTAGGCTAAGGTGTACATCGTCTGAACTTGCAAATGCAATTCAAATAAATGTTATTTCCAAAAGGGTCCTGTTGGTGTAAAAGAAGTTCACGGAGCTTCAAGCTTTTCTCCATCACTGTTGGTGATCCTGTGTTTGAAATTCACACTCTGGCCTTCTGAAAATTATTTTAATAGTGGTACCATATGGCCTTCCTAAGGCAACCATGTTTGGAGTGGTGCTTTAGATTCTCAGCAGCCAGAGCACAGGCCCCTGTCATGATCCCGAACAAAGAGCACAGAGTAAAATACCCCTTCCCTCTAAGCTCTTATGTGAAACTCCAGGGCTCCCAAAAGTAAGAAGCAGCTGCTGCTGAGTGGAGGGATGCTACTCACAGGAGAGGTCCTTCATGTAAAGAGTGCCTGTAGCTCTCATGGAGCTATTGGCCAAATTGTCCTGAAGTGATTCAAGGCAGGAGTTAAAGTAGTGCCAGGCATAATGCTTGTGGGCAACCAGCAAGATTCTCAGGTTGCCCTAGCAGGAATCACTGTGGATTACACAGGTTGGGACATGCTTGTCCACTCAGCAGAACCTTCCACTCTTCTTTAATCCCACTTAGCTTAGCCCCTTTTACCCTTCCTGTTCACCTGGCTGCCCTCCCCTCTCATATCTTTCCTTCTTACCTCCCTCCCCTTCATTCTTTTTCTGTCTTCCTCTGCTTCAGGTATGCAGGTGTCTAAACAGATCATGCTAGCAAAGATGGTAGAAACCTTCACATCTGTAGTTGAAAACTTACTCGTCTCTACTGTTAGCAAAGCACAACCACTTAGTAGTGGGACACTGCATAATAGGAAATGCTTTACAACATTGGCACTATTACTCCCGCTACTAGAAGATGTACTGGCCTAAGTGATGAACTTGGCTATGCTTTGCTGAGACCAAACTACAGTTCCTAATCTCCTGTAGATTTCAAATGTTCCAGTACCTAACCTTGCAAGTATACTGTAGGACAGATAAATATATTGAGATGAAATATTTTTAATTATTCATAAGCAAAAAAATGCACTGACGTTATGTTATGTAATACTGTGATTAAATGCATTTTGGATGCTACCAACCTGAAACAGTGGGTCTTGATGCAGGTGAAACCTTAGAATCCCCTGGGGGACTTTTAGTATGCAGGAGCCTTGAGTACCACTTGTTCTCACCTTCCACCCCTCCTTCTAGATTACAGTCTGTGGAGTCTAGTGGGGGACTGCCACATTTTTAGGTGCCCTCCAAGTGACTCTGACCAGAACTGAGAAGTGCTGTGCCTAAAGCATGCAGTGGGCCCAAGGTTAGTAGAAACTTGATCCAAAATCCAGAGGGCAGTGATTTCTGAGCATCTAGAACCCCAAAGTACATTTTTACTTAAAATTTGTTAAGTTTCCTTAAAATCTGTATATTTTTGGTAGCTTTCCCATAGCATCAGCAGTAGCCGCTCAGAGTCCCCTGACTCCCTCTTTCTAAGTTGGTCCAGCATATACCAGCCCTCTGTGCTTAGCCTTTGGTTCCTCCATGTATGCCTCTAATCTGATGAAAATGTACCCAATATAACAGAAACATTTTTATAGAGACGGGGAAAGAAAAAGAGATACAGGCTTCCAATCCTGTGGTAGATCCCCTGTCCTAATAGTCTTTTAGGTTGAGTTGTTCTTTCAAAGACTTTTATAACAAGGATTGTTTCTTAGAAAACATATTCTGGACTTTAAACTCTTATCTTGGAGGTTAACATCATTTTCCCTGCCTTAGTTTTAGAAATCACTCTGTATTCTTATCTTGAAGATTAACATCCTTTTTTCTTTTACTATAAACCTCTGAGTGATTTCACTTTCCTCTTCAACTGTTTCTTTAAGCAAAGCTGTCAGCTATAAAATTGCAGAAATGTTTCAAAAATAGGATGCAATTCATGCATTTTGTCTACCCAGATTGCTTTGTTATGTCCTTATTCATTTTCAGAACCTACATACAATTTGGTTAACTGTAAGAGAAAGATACCAAGGAATTTCTATAAAGTCTACTTTGTAGATTAAAGTTTTTCAAAACATACTTTAACCACAAAATGTGCTGCTTAAAAGAAATAGACACACACACAGGCACATGCGCACACACACTTGCTCACACATATACATTCAAACATATACACATACACACAGATACCCACACATAGGCATATGCACACACACACAGAGGCACACGTGTGCACACACAGGCATATGTGCACACATGGACATACACACACACAGGCACACACACACACACACACACACACACACACAGGCTTTCAGAAAATTTAGTGAAGTTGCACCTTCATGGCTGACATTTTTCCAGTTTAAATTCAGAATTAAAACTCTCTACAAACTGTGTCACTTTGCAAATGATGGGGACAAACTATTAAATTGGAAGCAAAATCTGGGGGATTTTCTATTTTAATAGTTCACTTCTGTTGGTGCCTCCAGAGCGTTCTGTCAGGGTTGGTAAATCAAATCTGTCCAAAATAACCTGAAGGATTTTCAGAAGGGGCCTGGAAGATAACATAAGGAGGTAATTAAAGAAAAAAATATTGTCAAATCAGATTTCCTTCATTTGTGGGATCTCATAAGCTTTGAGAGATAGTATAATAAAGCCATTTAGAGGTGAGCTTTGGGGGCTGACAGGATTCCAAATCTCCCTACCACCCATCAGCTTTTTAACCTTGAAAAATACTCAAGCACTTTAATTCTCATTTGTCATTGGATTGATGGCATGTATTTTAGACACTTGTGAATGTTAAGTGAGATGCCCACACGAACTATTTCATACAGTGCCCCATACAGATAAATAAAAAGACACAATGTGGAATGAGCATGGTTAATTAAAGTCACCACTACTATCATTACAGTAATGCCAATCAGCAACACTGCACAACATTGCAACTAAATCTTTTATTTCAGGTAGATACATGATACAACCCAGCTTGCTTTCTTGTGGCAAAACCTTTGTGCTTTGTTGTTGTTGTTTTTAATTTTTTAAGTTAATTTGTTCTTTGAAAGTTTTGTAAATGTCTCCAACACATTCCAGTCACACTTGTCCTTCTGCCCTCCTCATTCTCCTTTCATTCCTGCCCACCTCCTCACTTCCTGCCACGCATTTCCCCTCTCTACCCTTCTTCCCACCAGCCCTCTTCTTACCAAGTCCCTAGCCCATGTTTATACCTTTTTGTTTTTGCTTTGTGACATACTGAATTTAACTAGGAATTCACATGGCATGGGTGTGAAGCTGTCCACTAGAGCAGGAGTCACTCACTACTAGAGGATCTATCAATCACTGAAGACAATGACTCCTCTCATCCAGCAGCCTTGGTTGCCACTAGCCCCCTTGAGTAATGTATAACTGAATGTTTACTGATTCAATCTTGCGTAGGCCTCATACAGGCAACCAATCTGAAAACAAAGTCCTTGTCTGTTCCTATGAGTTGAAACATATTGTTTCAAAGTCTCAGGTCTTTGTTGACATCCTTCATCCCATTGGAGTTGAGTTTGTTTAAAGGGATCTAGTTTCATTCTTCTACGTGTTGATATCAGATTTTCCCAGCATCATTTTTGAAGATGATGTCTTTCCCCCTGTATGTATTTTTGAAATCTTTTGCCAAAAATTGGGTAGCTGAGTTGTGTGGATCCTCTATTCTATACTGTTGATATATGTATCTGCTTCTCTGCCAATATCATACTGTTTTTATTAGTATGGCTCTGAATTATAACAAGATCAGGTATGGTAATACCTCCTATGGTATTTTTTTTTTAAATTTAGGACTGTTTGGGCTATCCTTGGTCATTTTCCTGTTATATAATTTTTTGCATTGTTTTTCTGTCTGCGAGAAATAGCACTAGAGTTTTGATTGCTATTGCACTGAACCTGTAGGTTGCTTTGGTAGGATGATCATTTTTACTATAGTAAATCTGATCCATGAGCATAAGAGGCCTTTCTGTCTCTTAGTGTCTTCCTCAGTTTCTTCCTTCAGTGTCTTACAATTTTCATTATTAAGGTCTTCCATTTTTTTGATTAGGTTTCCAGATATTTATTTATTTCTTTTTGTGACCCTTCTAAATGGGATTGTTTTCCTGATTTCTTGTTTAGCATGTTTGTCATTAGTGCGTATGAAGGCTACTGATTTAAATAATGCTTGTTAAAATTTTTAAATTTCTTTTAGATTATATTTATTTTATTTTATGTGTAGGCATATTTTACTTGCATGTATATATGTGCATATGCACTATGCCTAATGACACAGAGGTCAGAACAGGACATCAGATCCCCTGGAATTAGAGTTACAGCTGGTTGTGAGTCATCATGTGGGTGTCGCAGGATCCTCTGCAAGAGTAGCAAGTACTCTTAACCACTGAGACATCTCTCTGGCCCCAGGATGACTGCTGACTTTTGTAAGTTAATTTTGCACCCTGCCACTTTGCAGCAACTGTTTATCAGCTCAAAAAGATTCTTTATCATTTTTGTGGAGTTTTGAGGGCATCTTATATATAAAACCATGTCACCTGCAAACAGGGTCCTTCCACATCTTTCCTTCCTATTTGTCTTCATTTTATCCTCTTTATTAAGGTAAAGCTGACTTTGTAAGAAGAGCCTGGAAGCATTCTTTCTTCTTCTTCTCTTTTATGAGATAGTTTGATTAATATGGGTATTAGTTAGCTCTTCTTTGAAGCTCTGGTAGAGTTCTGAAGTGAATCCATCAGGTCCTAGGCTATTTTAGTTGAAAGACTTTTTATTACTTCTTCAATCTTTTTGTTGGTTATGGATCTGTTTAAATTATTTATTCCATCTTGGTTTAATTTCAGTAGGTCATACTCATCTAGAAATTCATACATTTAATTTATTTTTCAGTTTAGTAGGATATAGATTTTTAATGTATATCGTTATGGTTTTCTGATTTCTATTGGTAACTGATTGTAATGTCTCCTCTTTCATCTCCAATTTTATTGTTACTTCTATATTTCTCTTTAATTTACTCAAGGGTTTGTCAGTCCCATTTTTCTTTGCAAAGAACCAGTTCTGGCTCTTCATTTCATTAGCTCTTTGGATTGTTTTCTTTTGGGAGCTGCTTGTTTCTATTATATTTATTTTATCTCTGATCTTAATTATTTTATCTTCATCTATTGTTTGGGGGTTTTGATTTGTCTTGGTTTTTTGGGGGGCTTTATAAGGTATACCATTAAATTGTGGATTTTAATTTTCTCTGTTGTTTTTGTAAGCACTTAGAGTTATAAACTTTCTAGGAGTGTCTTTGCCATAGATTTGGATTTGTTGTATTTTCATTTCCATTCAATGTTAGGAATTTTTAATTTTCTTTTTATTTCTTCAATGACTCATTCATCATTCAATAATGCGCTTTTAATTTCTATGAATGTGTGTATTTTCTGTGATTTCTCTTGCTGTTGATGTCTAGCTTTATCCCATCGTGGTCAGAGAAAATACAAGGAGTTATTTCAGTTTCCCTATGTTTGTTGGTACTTGTTTTATGTTTCAGGATGTGATCTGTTTTGTGTCTCAGTATGTGAAAGTTCCATGGATTTGGGAGACTACAAATTCTTGATATTTGCTTGATGATTTTTATTCTATCACTTTCACACTCTTTACATCTGCTCCAGAATTAAGTTATAGGCAGCAGAAAAACCTGTGGTTATTTTAAGCAGAAGAGAATTTGATAGGCAGTGTTAAGCATTCACAAAATTGTTGGAAGGATGGGAAGCGTGGGCTCACAGCTTGGCTTCCAGGAGTGACCCCTGAGATCACACCAGACCTCTGGCCAGTAAGGGAACATCTCTCTTTGCTGTACTAAAGATGAGGAATCTAATGCCACAATCATAACTTCTACCTTTTGGATTACATCATGCTAGTTGCAGTCTAGAAATCAGGAAACTGCTACCAGAGCTTGTTTCCAAAAGTGCACTGTATCTTAGGAGATGCCTGTTCCTGTCAACCCCATCCCTGAACAGTAGATGTAAACTCAGTTTTGAATTCCAGTCTCACACCAGCATAATTTATTTGTGTCTTTGCTAATTTTCGTCATTATTATTATTTGCTTATAACCTGGTCCTAGAAAGAGAGGGAGAGGAAAGGAGAAGAGTGATGCCATTCCAGTTTATGTCATCTGTACTCCAGTTGGATGTTAACTGTCGAGGCTCAGACGGGTGTGGGTGAAACAGGAGTATCCCCATATGCTGTACTGGAGCTCTTTGCTTACATATGGTAAACTAACCCCATGGGTTTGCCTCCCAAAACTTTCTAGTTGGCAATAAAGCATTAAAGAAGACAATGTATAAGAAAAATGGAGCAGAGGACAGGACAGAAGGAAAGAGGTGTCAACAGAAATTAGAAAGCCTAAATGACATGGGCTGGTGTTTATTAACCCGAATGACTCCCCAGATTGGAGAAAAGAGCCTTGGGAGTTGGAGGCATAAAAAATGGGAATGCTTGGTTCAGAGCGACTTAGGTCTTCAGCTGTTTACTTCAGCAGGAACAACTGTTTTTCAATTCAGTCTCTCCCTCCCTGCCTCCCTCTGTCCCTCCCTCCTTCTCTCTCTGTATGTCTCTCTCTCTCTCTCTCTCTCTCTCTCTCTCTCTCTCTCTCTCTCTCTCCCTCTCCCTCTCTCCCCCTCCCTTTCCTTGCTTATGCCTGCCTCCTCACATACTCCACAACAGGATGAATGAGAAATCAAATGGGTGTTCATGGGCCTACAGAACTGACCTGTGCATCTATGCATACATACAAACACACACACACACACACACACACACACAGAGAGAGAGAGAGAGAGAGAGAGAGAGAGAGAGAGAGAGAGAGAAAGAGAGAGAGAGAGAGAGAGAGAGAGAGAGAGAGAGAGAGAGAGAGAGAGATTTTACCTCATTTGGCAGTTAGTTGAAAATTTTGGTTAATATAAGGTACTTCATTTCCAAAACTTTGAAGTCAGATGGAAAGGAAATTGTGATCCAGGCTGTCCCTGTCATCTTTCATTTGCGCTTCACACACAGAAACTGCAAATGAGGTAGGGGATTCTGTTAAATATTTAGTATCTGTCATTGAAATAGAAAATGAGCGTGTTGAAAAATCAGTAGCTGCTCATAGATCTGTTTGATATAATTAATCAATAAATGAATTTACATTCTAATTATGGAAGTCTAATCAGCTTGACTTCTTGTAAGTCCTCTGTGACTTAGTATTGGATATGCCTTCGATACAAAATGTCATTGACAGCCTTTGATCAATGGGGCTATGGGTGACATTCAACATTATTACGCTATTTCCATAGGTTTTGAGTCAGACAATGATTTGAATCTGAGCTATTCACTATTTCACTTCTCAGTGGATTTTTTCCAGAGCACAGGGGTAAGTGCTTAAGAGCTCTCTTGATAAGACAAGTCGGTCACCCAGCTTCCTAACTGGAGGGGAATATTTTACTGAAGAGTCTGGTTGCTAGGAAGGAACATGGAGAATTGCAGTGTGGATCAGGATTGATGGCTTGTCAGGTCTTTAATATAAGTTCAATATAGTAATTAGGGGGAGAAAAAAATTATTGCCCAAGTTCTGTGATTTTCCCATGTCTTGATCTTTTTCTTTTATTCATTATGTGAAAAAAACAACTTATTCTAACACAGTCTCGAGAAATGTCATTAAGTCATTAAGAAAACCATTTCTCCAGCAGGCTCGTTCACAGCATATTCACAAAGCCTTAAAACTTGTTCTGCAAGGCTTGATGTCAGCGGCATAATGAAGCCTGGTGCTGGGAGAGTCACAGGTCTGACTCATTCATACTTAAGTTGACATTAATTTGTTTTAAAGAGCAAAACTCATTTGATGGCTGCATTGGTGAAAAGTTACTGAATCCTGAAAGGAACTCAACAACCCTTAAAAGGCAATCAATGCCTACTAAAATCTTATTTTTCTCAAAACCAACCTCTGGGAATTTAGAGCACATAATCAAATACATCTTTCGTCTTAAAGAGGAGAATGATCCCTATGACAATTAGCCATCCTCAGAGCTTGCTGTATATGACATGAGGGCGGTGTCAGGACTGGAGTCACTTGCTGATAACATGTCTTCCTACCTGTGGCTGGAGAGATACCTTTTCTGTCAAGTGGGATTGTCTCACTTGGAGCTGCTTCAATTCCATGGGAGTCTTCCTGCAAGTGGATGTAGAGAATACATCATCCATGAAGGAATTGGCAGCAATTCACTGTCCATGGCCCTCTTCAGCCTCAAATCTGGAACCTAACTTGACAATGAAATTGAAAAGCAGCCCAGTTCCTACAGGAAGGGGTGAGAATTGATGGGGCCGGAGCCCGGGTTGCTTCCATCAGCCACGTGCTTCCTAAGTTTTACAATTCAGGCTAAGGCAGCCTTTTGATCGTTGTGTAAGTCTCTCAAATGTAAGCTCTGTGTGGCAGTGGACTTTGTCTGATTTACTGTGGTTCTGTTGTATCTCAAACAGAGTCGGGCACAGGGTTGACCAATAAATACAGGAATGAACACTGCAACCCTGTGGGTGTCGTGATCCACAGATTGAGAAAGACTGGCTTAAAAGCACTGGGAAGACGTTTATACATGTTATATAATCATCTTCAAATCTGCAGCTATATACTTTTTAACTTGAAATTTTTCATTGTGTCTATTCATTGTACATTAGATTAGAATATTTTTACACAAGTATATATTGTTCACAGAACACACTCTCCCCTCACCTCATACCTCCTTTTTCACCATTCCCCCCCAGTAGTCTCCTTTGTTCCCTTGGACAAGTGGTTCTCAGCCTGTGGGTCATGACCCCTTTGGCAAACCTCTGTCTCCAAAAATATTTGCATGATGATTCATAACAGTAGCAAAATCACAGTTATGAAGTATCGACAAAAATCATTTTATGGTTGAGAGTCACCACAACATGAGGAATTGTATTAAAGGGTCACAGCATTAGGAAGGCTGAGAACCACTAGACAGTTTCACGTCTATCATGTCATATAAACATATGTGATTTTAATATATATATCTATATAATATATATCAAATATAGAGCTAAAATGATAAAAACATAACAGCATTTGTCTTTCTGAGACTAGCTTAATTCATTTAATATAATTACCTCCAGTTGCACAAGGTCAGAGATAGGGATCTAGTCTCATTCTCCTACATGTGGATACACAATTTTGCAAGCATCATTTGTTGACTACACTGTCTTTTTTCCAATGTGTATTTTTGCATATGTGTAAAAGAAAACTCTAGTGGTTGTATTTGCTTGTGTTTACATCTGTCTGTTCCATTGATCAACATGTCTGTCTCTGTGCCTATATTATGCTATTTTTGTTACCATGGTTCTGTATACTTGAAACCAAATGTGATTATGGTGCCTCCAGCACCATTCTTTTGGATCAGGATTGTTTTGGCTCTTCTAAGTGCTTGTGCTTTTGTATGCATTTTAGAATTATTTCAACCATCAACCAAAGAAACACATTGGAAATTTTATAGAAAATGGACTGAGTCTATAGGAAAATTTGTATGTCTTTTAAATTTTTTCCATGTCCAGTTAATCATTTGACAGTATATAGTTAATCTCTATGACTTTGTGTTTTTTCTATAGTTTCTCCTACTGTGGATTTCTAGTTTTATTCCATTGTATATCTGAACTTACTTTGTTCCATGGAACATTGAAAGAATGCGTATTCTTTTGTGTTTGTATGGATTGTTCCATAGATGACTACTAATCCTGTTTGGTCTGTGATGTCATTTAACTGCGATATTTGCTTATTTTTTTGACAGCAAGTCATATCTGTTGATATCATAGAGGGGTATATAAGTCACCCTTTTTGTACTGGTGTTCATCTGTGTTATCAGATAGTATTTGTTTTATGAAATTGAATATACCCATATATTTGATACATATATTTAAAACTATACTGTCTTCTTGATGGATTATTTCCTTAATCACTATGAAATAACCTTTATTTCTGTTTTGTTCAGATGTTAGAATAGCAATATTTCTTGCTTCAGAGTTCAGTTTGCTCAGAATATCCTTTTCACTTTGAGTTTGCATCTTTGATGGTGAAGTGTCTTTCTTTGAGGTACCAAGTGGGGCTATTTTTAATTTCAATCTGCATTTTTTATTGATGGATTTAGATTGTTTTTATTCAGTTATTACTGAAAGATATGTATTGATTTTTGTCATTTTGTTGGTTTTGTAGTGTTTAGTGTTTTCTGGTTCCTTTTGTGTTTAACAAGTTTTCTAGTATGGGTGATTTTTTTTTCCTGTACCTCCTGGGATGAATTTGTCTTTCTCTTTAATCTAAGGATTCCTTCAGTGTGTCTGTACAGCTGGCTCAGTGTCATGAATCCTTTTACTCTCTTTTTGTTGTGGAAAGGGTGTCTTCTTCTTCAATTATGGCAGATGTTTTACTACATAAACACAAGAAGCATTTGTCCTTCAGTGTTTGCAATACTTCATTAATGCCCTTCTGGCTTTACATTTCTGTTGAGAACCCTGCTGTTATTGTAATGGGCCTGTCTTTATATGTGATGTAGTGTTTCTCTCTTGTAATTTTCTATATACTTGCTTTGTCCTGTATGTTCAGTGTTTTGACTATAATGTGACATTGAGAGGTTCTTTTCTCTTCCCACTGGGTGTTCTAAAGGCATCCTGTGCATAGATGAGTATCTCCATAAATTCAGCAACTTTTTGATACGATTTTATTGAAAGTGTTTTTTATGCCTTTAGCATGAAATTCTTATTTTCGATCTTTAGATTTGAATCCATGATTTGTAGATTTGATTTTTTTCCTGGTGTTTCAAGGATATTGAATATTCTGTTTGTACTTTATTAATTCATCTTTTCCTCAAACCTTATATTGTGTCCTACCCATAACTTATTATTTTAGAGAGACTTTACCTGTTTGCCTTATTGAATTTTTCATTACAGTAAATGGTTTTATTTTTCCCAGTACTTGTATCTCTTTATTGAATTCAACTTTCATGTACTATAATGTACTATTTTGACTTATTTCATTTGACCATTTATGTTCTCTTGGAATTCATTTAGGAATTGGTTTTTGTCCTGCTTTATTTCTTTGAGCATACTTATAATAATTCTTTTGAATTCTTTGTCTGAAATTTCATTTAATTTAATGTCATTAGATGCCATTACTATAAGATTAATAATTGTTTAAAGAATCCTTGTTGCTTTTGTTTTTTATGTTTCTTCTGGGTTTGCATTGGGACTTTGAGATCTGGGGTTATGTCATTGGCTGGAATTCTTTTTTTTTTTTTTCTTGGAGCTCACTTGGTAGCCCAGGCTGGCCTCGAACTCACAGAGATCCGCTTGCCTCTGCCTCCCGAGTGCTGGGATTAAAGGCGTGCGCCACCAACGCCCGGCTGCTGGAATTCTTTTAAAATCACACTTATTCATTCAATAACTAGTTTATAGTGTTCAAGAGGGACTGTGTTATAATAGTGCTGATGTGTGTGATTTTTCTCTGCTAGACTGGTTTTGAATGCACTAGGCTTTGTCACCAGTATTTCACCAAGAATAGAATACTGCAGATATTGTCAGTATTCCTGGTAATGCCCATTATGAAAATAAAATAATAAACTCAGCATTTGGGAGGCAGAGGCAAGTAGACCTCTGAGTTCGAGGCCAGCCTGGTCTACAGAGCAAGTTCCAGGACAGCTAGGGCAGTTACATAGAGAAACCCTATCTCAAAAAAAAAATAATAATAATAACCAAATTAAAAAAAAAACTAACACCTTAAACCTCAATCATATTAGGACGTGAAGAAACACTGATGGTACTGTTTACATGAATGGAAGTGGGGGAGGAGGGAGCAGAGTGGTTCAGAACAAAACCTAGTGGTTGGTATTAGGTCAATGGAGAAAAAGCAGAGGAGGGGAAAAGTAAATAAGAACATTATGAACAATGATTCACTAATATTAAGGGGAAACATTAAGGACAAGAGCAGGGAGATGTTGCAGGTTAAAGGGAAAATAAAAAGAGAAGGGTAAAGAAGTGCAATGAGATCACTTGAAAACTTCCAGCTCTCCTGGTACTAAAGTACAGAGACTCCACTCATCCGGTCAGCCTGGGGTTTCTTTTCCACCTATCAAAAGAAAATGTAAAATGAAAAAATGGAGAAGTGACTATATATAGGTTAAGATCAGAACAGGACAGAGCTGACTTGCTAAGTTGATAATGCATGTTAAATAGAAGAGGAACAATGGTAAGGGGAGAGAGATGGGTAGGTTATAGAACCTGGACACAGTGGGGCCTGCTTTCTTTGCTGGTTCCTGTCACAACTCTCTTAACATTTCTTCCAGGGAAAACCAAGACTGAAGGTCACCGTAAGTTTAAAATGGAAATGCCCATTATCTGTCTTGTCTCAATCATATTTATCTTCATGATAGACATAACTAAAGATGACTGATTATTTTATTGAATAAACATGTATTTGGTCCCTTTGATTAAAGTTATAAATGTGATTATTGGGCATCCTGTAGGCAGCTGTAAAAACTCCAGATTATAATAATGAACAAGTCTGACCAAGCATTTTCCTGTTTGACTCGGGCTGCAATGCGTGGACAAACCTCACTATGGAATAATTTCTCCATTTCAGGCACATACCTTTGAAGTTTTGACAAAACAAACAAACAAAAAACAACCGTCCTGATAATTTAAGGACCTATTATACGGTACTTGAGGGTTGACAATAATACTAATGCAACAGTTGATCCAAAGAGCTGACCATGTAATATTAAAGTACCATTTATAAGTCACTGGAATTCTAGTATATGAAGAATTGGATCTTTAGAGTTCTCCATTGATTGCATTAATTTACTCTGTCATAAGTGTCCACCTATTTTTAAAACAATTATTTTTATTTAATGAAGTAGGGTATCTCTTGACTCCAGTGATTAGTTGAAATATTTTACAATTTATTGAACATTTTTGGTCATCATACACAAATGCTTTTCCTATTTTTCTTCTTTCATTTAATTGAAAATTGATTTTTTTTTATGCAGTGTATTTTGATCACAGTCTTCCTCCTATCATCTCCATCTCCTTACTCAATCAACTCCAGGCTTTCTTTCTTTCTCTTTTTAGGAAAAAACAGGCAAAATAAAAAAAACAAAACTAACAACAACAAAACAAAAAACTAAAATAACCTGAAAACTCCAAACCCAGATTAGAACAAAACAAACAAACAAACAAGCCCAAGAAGCACAGATCGTTTTACCTTTGTGACGTGATTTCTTAGTAGAGGGCCCCATGCTGCCAGTACTTACCAAAAACCTAATCTCCTTGGAAGCTCAGAGCCCCAAGATCAAGGTCCTTCCCTCTGTGGCAATGCGGCTTGGCCATCCACCCTCCCCTATCTCTCCCATTCTCTTCCATTCCCTGCTGAGGACTAAGGTTCTGTTTCCAACCTTCTATTTCTGTTTCTCTTCTTCTGGGAAGAGACCCACTACATTTCCTGCATATACCTCCACACAGCAGTGATGCCCCTATGCTCTCTGGTTCCTGGATATTTTTTTTTCTGATCCGGCACAATTATGCAGCCATTTAGAAGGAAGCCCTACTAGACTAAAGTCCTGTATTCCTGCTTCTGGAGTGGCACTTTGGTCCTGCTACCCAAGTGCCAGGTGAACTGAAGTGGCTTCAGCTGCTCTCCCTACTTGGTTTCCTGTCAACTCTCAATAGTCAGGGAGGACAAGCAGACACAGACATCACTGGGGAACGACCACACTTACCCACAGTGCTGTCTACAGTGAGGCCCTTTGTGC
>CABHPP010143110.1:9554-19599 GCA_902168425.1 Peromyscus attwateri | reverse complement strand
TCTCTCTCTCTCTGTCTCTGTCTCTCTGTCTCTCTCTCTCTGTCTCTCTCTCTCTGTCTCTCTCTGTCTCTCTCTCTCTCTCATTGGATACAGAATTTCCTAGGTACATTGTGCGCTGTGCTTACAATTATTTCTTCTGCTGCGATATTAGCTCTTCTCAGGATCTTTATGGGGCTGGGTTGACTCAGAAGGCAGGTGAGACCTTTGGATCTGTTACCTCATTGGGTATTCTTGAAAACTTTCTCATTTCTGTCCATTCCACTTTCTAGGATGTTTTCATTTCTCATTGTGTCTTTGGTCATGTGACTTGCTCATCATCAGAGAAGTTTGTCACAAACTGTGACCAGAAAGAAATGGCTTCTACAGGATTTGCCTCCTTCCTCCACAGTCCTCAGCATGACAGGCTGGATCCCAGATGATGTTTTCTGCATTCTGGTGTTTTTTCCTTCCTATTTCTTTCTTTCTTGCAGTCTCTGGAAGAACAGTCATCAGTGAAGTGCATTATATTAGTAAAATTGACACACCTAGAACCTAGAGCCAAACCTAAGAAACACAGTTTTCTTCAGAGAAGATTCTCCTGACTCTTTGGGCAATTTGCCTTAAAAGACAAAGCAAAACAAAAGTTCACTATTTTCTTCAAACACATGTGTGATGAGTTCAGTAGAAGTAAAAACAGGTAGTAGAAAAAGCCTAAGGATGAACTTTAAAAACACTACAATAAAACCAACCCTCTTTCTAAGTTCAGGAATGAATCGGGATGTGGTAAATAACTTGAAACTAAAGGCTGAGAAAGGGAGATTGTGAGTTCAAGGCCAGCCTGGAACACTTCCTCACCACCAAAATCAAGCCAGCAATGACTTGGTGGTAGTTTACGTCTAAATCACAACAGTGTTTCACAAGAGGCCCAAAGGCATAGGATCAACACCAAGAACTCAAAATGGCTTAACATTTTAAGTGACTTATAATACCTGCTGTAGTAGCTAAGATGATGGGGCTTCTTTTGGAGCAAACTTTGTGTCCAGCTGACACACATGTGTACCCCATTATCCCACCCACAGATAAATTCTGAAAGATTTACTCTGTTGTGGAGACTGAGTGAGCCTCAGGCTACAGGGCTTCCCTGAGCCATAGTTTCACAAATCTAAAAGGAACACAGCCATGAGAGTCTGCCATGATAGTCTCCACTGAGCAACCAAAGAGTGGACTGCCCTAGTGAATGAAACCATCATTTTAGGACAAGGTACCTGAAAAATAATTTATATTTGCTAATGGTGGCAGCCTCCTTTTCCCCCTTCCTTTTCCTCCCCTCACCTTTCCTTCCTCCTCTTCCTCCTCCTCCCCTCTTCTCATCTTCTCTCCTTTCCCCTCTTCTTCCTCCTCCTGTACTTTCTCCTAACTCTTCCCCTTTTCCCCCTCCTTTATTCCTTCTTTCTCTTTCTTCTTTATCTTTGTCTACTCATGTTACACTTAGATTACTGTAAAAACAAATGTGCATGTCCACTGACTGACCAGCTGGTGCTGAGGAAAACAGGCTGAAAGATTGAAGGGGCAGAGGGATCAGACCCAGAATTTAATAATTTGTAGTAAGTCTTGCTATTTGCAAATATAAATCCTTCAACTTTGTTCTTTTTTAAATTAAAACATATTGTCTGCTTCTCTGCATTTCTCGATGAATTTTAAAATTACTGTCAGTTCCCACCAAATGATCTGTAAGAACTTTACTTGGCATTACAATGAATCTAGAGACAAGTTTAGGGTGGTTTCTTATGTCTAGTTTTGGTTATGAACCTAGCCTTTAATGGCTGAGCCATCTCTCCAGCCTGATTTCCTTTCCAAAATGGTAGATTTCTATAAACATGGATTATCACCCCACTTATTTAGACTATTCAAAATTCTTTTAGTAAGACATTATACTTTTCCTATAGATGTAGGACTTAATATTTTATATTTAAAATGTTTTATTAATTCTTTGAGAATTCCTTGCAATTTATTTTTATCATAAATTATTCTTTTGTGTGTATGTGCATGGGCAAGCCATAACACACACGTAGAGTGAGAGGACAATTGGAGAAAGTTATTTCTGTCTTTCCACCGGATAGCTCCATGGGATAAAACTCTTCCTTTTCCTCTTTTTGCTTCTTCCTCCTCCTCTTCTTCCTCAATTAGACTTGGTAGCAACCATCTTCAGTGGGTGAACCATCTTGCTGGGCCTTTTTTGGGACATTTAAATCTTTTGTAAGAATCTTTCTCACATATTTTTCTTACATTCATGTCTGTTTAGATGGTCTAATTTACTAATTATTTGAATTAGTGAAGACTTTGCATATAATCTATTACTATCATCATTATGATTAACACAATCTTGCTAGCATTTAGACACAGGGCCTTTTGCATGCTGCACAAGCCCTGTACCACTCAGCTGCACCCTAAGATACAGTCTTGAAGATGTGATAATAGGCACACTCAGTTTTAAGTTAGATCAACAGGAAAGCTTTCCAAGTTTCAGTATTGTTTGTGATGTTTGCTGTAGCAGTGTGTTGTCAAACATTCGACATCAAATTCAGGAAGTTCACTTTGATTACTTTTTTGCATTATAATCACTAGCAGATGCTTCTCACTTTATTGTATAGATCACATTATGTAGTCCCTTTAAAATAGTGAGTTACAATTATTTTTTCATTTTTAGCTAACTATGTTTCCTTTTGCTCTATGTTTCCTATGTGCTTCGCTTTAATTTATTAGACATCTGGTGTTCGTTGTTTTTTTTTTTTTTGTGTGTGTGTGTGTGTGTGTGTGTGTGTGTGTGTGTGTGTGTGTCTGTTCACAAGAGAGATTGGTCTGTCAAGTTCATAGTTTCCTTACTTGGTTGTTTCCTTGTCACAGTTCTCTGGGAGGTTCTTATGACTTTCTTGTGGTAAAAAGGTGTAGATGAATCCACTGGTAAAGTGATAGAAGACTGTAGTTTTCTTTAGTAAAATTAAGTTGTGATCATGGATTTAACTTACTTAATAGGTACAGAATTACTATTTTATTTTTCCTATGTCAGTTTTGATAAATTAAGTTTTTAGTAGGACTTTCCAGTATTGTCTTGGTTTTCAATATGTTTACAGAAAAGTATTTAGGATAGCCTTTTGAATGTCTGCATACTCTGCAGCTAGATTCTCTTTTCATTGTTGATACTGGTTATTTGTGCCTTTCCTACTTTGTCTTCAGTCAAAGATAGCTTTTGACTTGGATAATTATTTCTGCTGCTGGGCTCCTTGTCTGCTCAAGTTTTACTCTCAGGTTTGCTTTTAGTTCCTTTGTGTTCACTTGCCCCCTTTCTTGAGACAGATAGTGATATCGTTCACGGTGAGAGGTTCTCCTGTCCTAATATTCTCATTAGGTTTCATATATATATATATATATATATATATATATATATATATATCCTTCTGAATGAAGTATTACCTGCTTGTCACATATTTTGATATGCTATATTTCCATTTTTCACTTATTAAAATTAATTTCAGATAATAGGTTTTACCATGAGTTTGTTAGAAATATATTCCCTGAATCTCAAAACATTAGACTATTTCTAGTTATTTTATTTTGCCGTTATTTAAAACTTCATTTGGGTTTTGGCAAAATGTATCACAATGTACAGTCTAATGTACATCGTTTTTCTCATGCTACCTTGCTTCCCCTTGAAGAAAGTGTCCATAGGCTCCTAATATTGCTAAAGAAAGCTGAATTGCAGTAGCTTGGCATGTTGAACCCACTGTGGTCTGAGTCCTGACCACGTTTTCTCTCTTGGTGTGCTCCTGAGTTCCAGACCCCCATGGAATTCCCTAAATAAATAGTCTTTTTCAGGCTGCCCTACCAGGCTGGAGTCTGCCATTTTTCCATCCCATCTTGTGCCCCTGGTTGGCCTCTTGTGAACTACCTAGGACCTGCAGGGCAGCTCTGACTGTGCCCTTCTCTGGGGAAGCTGTTGCTAGATGGAGACTCCTCTTCTTTCTTGGTTCATCATATCTTTGACATCATGTTTACAGGACTCCCTTGATGTGGTTCATGCTTGGAAGTTCTATTTCCCCTCTCTATTGCTGGATCCCATCACTATGTCTGCACAGAGAAGGCATTCTGAATAATGCTAAATATTGAATGAGTGTTTCAAATACACTTATCCTAATCAGTTGCCAATAACCGTAGAAACAAACAAATCACTAGAAAAGTAATGTCTATGTATTATCATCAGATTGACTATAAAGTATAAGCCTTGAAGTTGCTGTGGGATACCCTTTTAAGAGGAGCTGTTTTATTTTCCATAACATTTAGGTAAGTGGCAGAGAACAGAGAACATTCCCTCTCCATGTAGAGAGGGCAGGGTGTGAGATGCAGATACATGGAGGTGATGCTCTGGAATAGACTGGTTTTATTCAAATGAGAACGAAGGGCTCATGATTTATTAGTGCATGTAGGGGAAGTGCTAGAAGAATTCAAGTTGCCTTACGTATTCTGTAAAGCTAAACCAAACAAGTTTCAGACCAAGTAGATACTATAGACCATAAGAGGTATTTTAAGAGCTATTTATCCAATTTATCCACCCTTGAGGGGAATAACCTTGGGCAGAAGACAGATATGAGAGTATTGTATTTTTGCTTACATTTACTGATTCTCTCTCTCTCTCTCTCTCTCTCTCTCTCTCTCTCTCTCTCTCTCTCTGTGTGTGTGTGTGTGTGTGTGTGTGTGTGTGTGTGTGTGGTGGTGGTGGTGGTGATGGTGTTCTTCCAGGCTGAATAACCTAGGATATTCATACTAGACAAACACTCTACCATTGAGCCATATCCCCAGCCCATGAGAATATCATACTATAAGGGAATTAAGCTTAACAAACATACCTGCTCTCCAGGCAGTGATGTTGGGGGTTTCAGTGGGCTTATCTGGGAGAAGAACCATGCCTAATACCTTCCCAAGCAGGTTGTCTTCAAATTGTTGAATAAGTTACTTCCTGATAAATCTCCTGGACAAGTCTTAGAACTTGTCTTTGGGATGGTGGGGAGGGGAGGAAGACTTTATTTTACCTCAACTACTTTTTGAATTCTGACATACAGCATTCAGGGTTTCCTTCAGTTCACCTCTTCCTGTGTCTTTCTGCATTGCCCATACTGGCTCAGTCCAGGGGACTCGGGTCCTGTAATTTGCTCTGGACTTGAATATGTAGAGAGCCAAGTTGATGCTGCCAGTCATCAAATGCTTTGCAAGAAAGCAGCTGAGAGCCAGCCGAGGGTTTCTGAAGAAATGGGCAACCCATGTGAAGACGCAGAGGCTCATCCTCAGCGACTCGATGCCCAACCTTACAGAGGCATTGTGCCAAGGTTTGAAAACCCAAACTCTTCCTAAAATGGTGTTACACGTTTATCCTGGAACTCTTACTGGCAGCCACAGTGACAGAAATGGATGGAGTGCTGGAAACTATGAACACTGACAGACTATTTTTATTGTTGTATATTTCCTTTGCCCTTCTTTTCTCTTTCCCTCCCTCCAATCTTCCCTTCCCCTGTTTCTCCCTCCTTTCCTTCTTTTCTTACATCATGAACTTATTTTGGGTACTCATAAAGTGAATTCCTATTAAACACCTAGGCCAGAAGTTTTTTTTCCCTTTTTTTGCACAAAATATTTTTAATCCTTAGGGATTATATAAGAAGAAAAATGAGCAATGAAAAAAATTTTACAACTTTTTCATCACTTCAAAATATGCCTCTTATCAACTTGCAATCAGTACTCCAACCTTTAGCTATTTCCTGTCTCCAAGATTTTGCTTCTGTAAATCTTTCAATATAATTTAAGTTGTATACATATAGTTTTGCATCTCAAATTTTTTATTTAACATAATATGTTGTCTTACTTATATTGGTTTTTTTGTTCCTATTTATTCTTCTTCATGGAACAGTTTTTCATATACAGATATTCAGTTCTGCAGAAAGGGATGCCACCATAAGGGACAGGCAAACATGATTGTCATGCTGTTTTAGCACAGGGCAATAGTTTTTGTTTTGTTTTTCTTTTCTTTCTTTTTTTTCCTGGCTCACTTTGAATTTCTCTTTTTTAAAATTAAATTACATTCATACAATATATTTTGATAGTTTTTTGTCCACTCCTCTGACTATTCCCAGACCTCTCCCCATCTAGCTTTGTTCTTTCTCTTTAAAACACCAAAATCAAAACAAAAAAATTATTTAAAAAAGTCAAAAAGAAGCAAAAGCTCTCTCTCTCTCTCTCTCTCTCTCTCTCTCTCTCTCTCTCTCTGTCACACACATGTTACACACACACACACACACACACACACAGACACACACACACACACACTTCATTTTGTATTGACTGACTATTCCTGGGGATGGGGCATGGCCTGAAGTGTGGTTAATATACCCAATGAGATTCCACTGTAGGAAACTGTTTTTTTCCCATTGCACCGTGTATCATTTACAAATAGCTTTATGTTTAGGGGGTAGGACCCTGTGTCCACTTCTTCCTCTTACTGCTGGGATCTCATCTGGCTTGAACCTGTAGAGACCTTGTGCATGCTGCTATAATTTCTGTGAGTTCATATATGCATCAGTCCTGATGTGTCCAGAGGATATTATTTCCTGGGAGTTGTCTATCACCTCTAACAATCTTTCTCCTTCCTTTTCTGCATAGATCCCTAAGCCTTGAGGGAAAGGGGTTGATAAAGACATCTCATTTAGGACTGAGTGCTCCAAAATCTCTCTCTCTGTGTACATTGTCAAGTTGTGGGTTTTTGTGTTAATTCCAATCTACTGCTAAAGAAAGCAAGGGTTGAGTGATACACTGATCTATGGGTATAACAATATGTCATTAGGAGTAATTTTCTTGCTTTGTTCCTTTAGCTGAATAATAGTAGTAGGTTTTTCCCCAGGGCCTATGACCTGTTTGCTCTTAGGTCCGTGGCAACTTTAGTGGTGTCAGATATGGATTCTGTCTCATGGAACAGGCCTTAAATCCAATCAAAAAGTGGTTGGTTGCTCCTATAATGTTTGTGCCACTATTGCACCAGTATATCCTGCAGGAGAGTTGCTATTATAGGTCTCAGGATTTGTAGATTTGTGATATTGATGATTACCTTTCACCCCCTATGGTGTGCAGAGTACCCCTTCCAGCACCACAAATGCTAGTCAGTAGGGGTGAAGCTTCTAGTTGGACATCAGCTCAACTTCTCTGTGTTAAATGACACAGTAAATGTCTTCATTAATAGGGTCTCACCATCAGGTTGTGAAGAACAGCCAATAGCCTTAGCAGTGCTATTGAGGAAGGGAATTGCATGATCCATAAGTCAACCATATGTCACCTACTCCTGGCACTGGAGGTTTTACTTGGTAGCATTAGATGTTCAGTTAGGGCATTGTCTCCCGCATTATATTATGACTTCATTTAAATCCATATCTGTGGAAGCTTATATGTACACATATCATACATATTTATATATATGGAAGCTGTGGTGGTTAGATAGAAAATGGCTTCCAAAGGGAGTGGCACTATTAGGATTTGTGGCCTTGTTGGAGGAAGTGTGTCGCTGTGAAGGTGGGCTTTGAGGTCTCTTGTACTCTGAAGCCACACCCAGTGAGACAGTTCATTTCCTATGGCCTGCAAGCTATAGAATTCTCAGTTCCTTCTCCAGTACCATGTCAGCTGCCATGTCCCACCATGATGATGATGGACTAAACCTCTGAAACTGTAAGTCACCCCAATGAAATGTTTTTCCTTTATAAGAGTTGCCCTGGTCATTGTGTCTCTTCACAGCAATAGAAACCCTGACTAAGACAGAAGTTTCTACAGTTGTCTGTTCCGTATGGCTTTTCGAAAAGCCTTTGTGTCATCTGTCCCTCCCCACACTTCCTCCTTTGCCTTTCTCTCCCATTCTCCCACCCACCTCCTCATTAACCCCCTGTTCTAGTTGTCCCTTTACCTCAATAACACTGCATTCTACTTCCTCTTCCTTGGGACATCCTCTACTCCTCACTGATCCTTTACTATGGACCTGAGTGTGGTGGTTGTTTAGATTTTAGCACACATATTAAAAGCTTACAAGTCAACATCCACATGTAAGAGAATACATACAATATTTTGTCATTTTGAGTCTGAGTTATCTCACTTAGGATGATTTTTTCTAGCTTATCCATTTACCTACAGTTCCATTTCCTTTCCTTTCCTTTCTTTTTTCTTTCCTTTCTCTCTCTCTCTCTCTCTCTCTCTCTCTCTCTCTCTCTCTCTTTCTTTTAATTTCTAGACAGGGTTTCCCTGTGTAGTCCTGGAACTTGTTCTGTAGATCAGGCTGGCCTTGAACTCAAAAATCCACCTGCCTCTGCCTCTTGAATGCTGGGATTAAAGGTGTGCACCACCACTGCCCAGCTGATTTCATTTTCTTAACAGCAGAACAATGTTTCACTGCATAAATATGACACATTTTTATTACCCATTCCCCAGTAGATGGACTGGATATCCATCTTTCTTAACATATAGGCTTCCACTTAAAATGGGACCTGGACCTTAGCTTCTTTGTGAAATGAGTTTACATGGGAAAATATCCAGATACACTTCACTAGGAAAGCATAGGATGCTATCCCAGGCTTCTTGCCCCAGTTAATTGTCTCTAAGTTTAGCAGAAATACTTTAAAATGGGGCTATGAAAGATCCCAGCTACTTTGGAGACAGCCAATGATGAAATAGATTCAGATTTGGAGGAAACCTGCAATATGGGGTACAGGGGAGAGTCTTTACTCTAAGCAACTTTATCAGTTTTTGAGTGTAGTGGGTACTAGTTCAGTGGCTGAGCAGCTACTTTGAAGATTTTTCTCCCTAAGAAAGAATAGGGGTTAGCATTCAGGCATCTGTACTGGCCTGCCCTTAGGGTCCTGACAGGATACATCCTCAGCTGCAGCCACTAAGAGCACCCACTGTGTGCATTTGCTACATTCTCTTATAAAAGGCAGGCCCTACCTGGCTCTCATCTCTTTCTTCACTCTGGTCCCTAGGGACCAGTCTCTGCCCTTTCACTCCCCTCACCAAAATAAACCTCCCATGTGGGCCCTGTTGTATGGTGTGACTCCTTTCTGCCGTTTTTAAAATACAACAACAGCTTCATCGATTGGTAGCACATTTCAAGTGAGAAGGATAAAGAGCTAGAGCAGCGGTTCTCACCTTATGGGTTGAGACCCCTTTGGGTTGAACAACCCTTTCACATGGGTCACCTAAGCCCATTGGAAATATCAGCTTTTTACGTTATGATTCATAACAGTAGCAGAATTACACTTATGAAGTAGCAACAGAAATAATTTTATGGTTGGGGGCAGTAACCACAACATGAGGAGCTGTGCTAACGGGGGTCTCACACAGCATTAGGAGGGTTGGGGACCACTGAGCTAGAGGGAGGTGGGCTGAGGGGACATGGGACAGCAGTGCTGGCACACTGTGCCGCTGCTCAACACCGTTAAGAGTCAGGTTCCCTGAAGCTCCGGTGTCTCTCCATCCTGGGTGTTGGGTCAAATGGGAGCTGGTTAGAAAGTTGCTAACCCTTTCTTTAAACAAAAACAAAACCTTATTGTCTCTCTGTCGTCCTGCTTTGTTCCTTTAGATTTCCTTTTCTCTCAACATGCTCACTTTCATTGCATCAATTCCACTCCATAAGTCTATGCTTTCCTGAACTTTGATAAGTGCCTTGCAGATGTTCCTTTGGTGAATTTTCTTGATTCTGGCAGCGAGCGCCTTCTCTGCTTTCTGTGTGCTATTGATTCCTCATTGCTGATTCTTCCTCAGATATTCTTGTGCTGTTTGTCATCTTTAAATCAAGAGAGGTGAACGTCACCTGGGTGATTTTTTTTTTTAAACTGGCAGGTTCTGCCAGGTTCCCTGGGTTGTCTGTCAGGATGCCGGTCGAATCTTCAGTCTAGCTCAGAAGCTAGCAAACTAGGGAAGATGTAAATGTTTGTACCTTTTCATGTTCTAGAAGTATTCTGTGTGTGAATTCTTCTCTGGGTTTGCTGAAGTT
>CABHPP010143109.1:3146-34607 GCA_902168425.1 Peromyscus attwateri | reverse complement strand
CTGCTGAGTCGTCTTGCAGGCCCCAAAGACACTGAAAAAATCTTTAGCAAGCGTGTTTATTTTTTCGATGGCTTCTATGTAGGTCCTATGGTGTCTGTAAGTAAGATGGGCAGCAAACAGGGCAAAGTGTTTCACCTGGAGTTCATATTCCAGAGAGGGAAGCAAGTGAGAAACAGACGCAGAAAGCTCAGAACAACCTGCTTGCTGTGTTGTGTGCTGAGTCCTGTAAAGAAACACCAATCGGGATAGAGATACAAAGAGACATGGAGTGTTGTTTGAGGCTGAGTAGGGATGAGACAGTGGGAGGGGCAAGGAGGAGGTGATGGGGAGCAAACGTGGGTGAAGTTCAACGATACACATGTATAAAAATGCCTTAAATACCTGTTATTTTGTACACTAAGAAAAAGGTGAATTTTAAGAAGTTGGATTTGTGCCAACTGCAATTTTAAATGTGAGGTGATGGGCTCCCTTCTTGAGTACTCTTTGGGGGTTTTATTAGTCAGTTTTCAGGGAGTATTTCTGTAAGAAAAATGTGGCCATGGAACCGTCACCTCCAGAGTTTTGGCAAAGCTGTCTTTCTTCAGGGTGAGGAAGTACTGACTGGCATCCTCAGGGGGTGGGGAACACGCTGGTCCTCACAAGGCAGTGTTTTAATGCCTGGGCGCACTGTGCTCAGAGTTCATAAGCCACATGAAGGGCAGGCACATTTCCATGCAGGGAGTCCAGAACAATTTTGTTGCCCATCAGAAGGGTTGCACACTGCCAAGATGGAATTGGCAAGCGTAAAACAGTACAGGGAACATCAGCCCACCTTCACCACCTACTGATGGCATGTCAGTCCCTATACCAACAAAACCATGGCTAAAGCAGGAGAATGGAACACGCCCCTTATCCCTGAAACTTGTGTTTTATAAAAGGCTCTGTTCCTCAAAGGGGATGGGGACTTTATTGGAAGGCACCAGCTTGGGAGGCAAGAGATATGGGTCTTGGGTCCATGTCAATAGCGTTACTGGATGCTCTTAAGCAAGCCACACCTCCTCTGGACCTTTGTACCCTCACAGATTCTGGAGGAGTTCTCAGGCTCCACTATGACCTAAAGCAAGAGAAAGGGAGGTTGTGGGGTCAGGCAAGGTCCTTCATTGTCACTAGACCTAACTCCTCTAATATAATAATCACAAGGAAAAAGCCAGCAACAGCTTAGGCTCCACTTAGTGGGCCCAGTTCTGTCAACTTCACCTGCACCATTTCAATAAGCAAGGGTCAAAGCAATTCTGCTGGGGGATGTCTTTCTGTACACTCTGAATATATGTTGTTCCCATTGGTTAATAAATAATCTGCTTTGGCCTACGGCAACACAGCTTAGAGGTAGGCGGGAAATCCAAGAAGAGGAAAAGGAAGGAGAAAAGTGGAGTCTGGAGAGATGCCAGCAGCCACTGAAGGAGAAGCAAGATGCCAGCAAACTGGTAAAGCCACTGGCAAAACAGATTAATAGAAATGGGTAAAACATAGATTAACAGAAATGGGTTAATTTAAGATGAAAGAGCTAGCTAGCAAGAAGCCTGCCATAGGCCATACAGTTTGTAAATAATATAAGCCTCTGTGTGTTTACTTAGGGCCAAGCAGCTGTGGGATGTGGGTGGGAGAGTTCATCCCGACTGCAGGGCCGGACAGGATCGGAGAAACCTTCCGGCTACACAACTCCATAATATATGTTACTTTGGGTCCCAAGCTCACAAGTAAAGAAACAAGTTTGGAAATACAGAGTCAGTTGCCCACTATTTTTATGTGGCTGAATCATTATTTGATACTCAAATCCTTGGATTGTCCCTGCTGGTGTGAGAGCTCTGAGTAAAGGGAGCAGGAAGATGGAAGTCTTCTCTTAGCCCATGGCCTAACCCCATCGCTCTGGCCACCTTGTTAGTCACTGAATTGGTATTTGCCAGCTGCTGGTAGGTCCTATTTAATCAGGAAAGCAGTAAATGTTAGAACGAAGATGATGTATGCTGGGCATTTATTTGAGGGAATGGACAGGTGGATGGATGGATTATATTGGGGAACGGTGGCACGTTAAAAATTTGTTGCTAATTTCTAAGGATCACTAACAGATTTACTGTGTCTGGCTAAATACAAGGGTTTCAGGTACAAGTCAGATGAGTTCCAGAACCAGTGGAAGGCAGGTCTGATGAAAGACACAGATCTACAAGCATGGAGTCCTGTGGGGTGGTACGTCACTTAGCACTGGCTTGGTGAGGACAGAAAAGTTGACCTGATAGCTGAGCATGGCCATATTTGTCCTCCTTGTTTGAGCGATTTGATCTAAAGGACAATGATGGTCAGTAATGAAAGAAATAAGAAATAGAGAGTTGCTGTGGGATGTTCTGTATGGCAAATGTGTTGCTAATAAAACGCTGATTGGCCAGTGGCTAGGCAGGAAGTAGGCGGGACTAACAGAGAGAATTAAAAGAGCAGGAAGGCAGAAGGAGTCACTGCCTGCCTGCCAGCAACCGCCAGGACAAGCAGCATGTAAAGATGCCGGTAAGCCACGAGCCATGTGGCAAGGTACAGATTTATAGAAATGGATTAATTTAAGATATAAGGACAGTTAGCAAGAAGCCTGCCACGGCCATACAGTTTGTAAGCAGTATAAGTCTCTGTGTTTACTTGGTTGGGTCTGAGCGGCTGTGGGACTGGCAGGTGAAAGAGATTTATCCTGACCGTGGGCCAGGCAGGAAAACTTTAGCAACAGAGAGTACTAGTATCGGAGGGCTGAGTGAGTGGGGTGGAGTCCACATTCTCCAGGGCTTCCCTGAAGGGGACCTTAAGTCTGTGAAAGAACACTGTCTGTCTGTGAATAGGGTGGGGGTAGGGAGCGTTCCCTGCAGCCTGAGAAGGCTGTCCGTGGGCTCCATATTCCAGAAGCCGGGGGTCTGGCTGTCTCTTCTCGTCATCCATTTGTTCCTTTAGATCCTCCAACAGCATCAGTCTGGGGAGTCTGCGCCAGTCCTGAGGCCAGTCTCCTCACTCCATCACATGGAGGCATACATTTCTATTGCTTTGATAAGACACCATGATCAAGGCAAGTTACAGACACAAGGATTTATTTGGATTTATGGTTCTAGGGCAGTGGTTCCCAACCTTCCAAATGTTGCAATACCTTAATACAGTTCCTCGTGTTGTGGTGACTCCCAACTGCGGTAATATATTGTGTACCCCAATACATTGTGTACCCATTAAACTTATCTGGGGATCAGAGGACAGAGCCAGCCACTATATTAGACATAGAGGCCAGACAGTGGAGGCATACATCTTTAATCCTATCACTTGGGAGGCAGAGATCCATCTGGATCTCTGTGAGTTCAAGGCCACACTGGGAACAGAGTTAGGCAGTGGTGGCACATACCTTTAATCCCAGCACTTGAGATCTAATGCCTTTGCTTGGAAAGCACACACTTGGAAACTACATATGCCATGTCACTTCCTTAATCCCAGGAAGTGACATGGCTGGGTGGAGAACGGTATATAAGGTGTGAGGAGACAGGAACTAAGCGGCAGTTCAACTGAGACCCTCAGGGGTGAGGACTCAGGGGCTCTCAGTCTGAGGATTCATGGAAACAGGATCGGCTGAGGAGTTGGTGAGGTGAGGTTGGCTGTGGTTTGTTCTGCTTCTCTGATCTTTCAGCTTTCACCCCAATATCTGGCTCCATTTTTTTTAGTAAGACCATTTAGCAATTCGTGTTACACCCAACGATAAAATTATTTCTGTGGCTGCTTCATAACTGTAATTTTGCTACTGCTATGAATTATAATATAAATGTGATTTGGGAAGAGAAGTTTGCCAAAAGAGTTGTGGCCCACAGGTGGAGAACCACTGATCTAGAGGGACGAGAACCTATCGTGGGGGAAGGGGTGGGAAGAAGACAAGGCGGAAAGAAGCTGACGAGGGGGCTGGAGCAGACCACAGAGAGGTCACATCCTTCACCATCAGCAAGAAGCAGAGAAAGAAGGCCGGGCGGTGGTGGCGCACGCCTTTAATCCCAGCACTTGGGAGGCAGAGGCAGGCGGATCTCTGTGAGTTTGAGGTCAGCCTGGTCTCCAAAGTGAGTTCCAGGAAAGGCGCAAAGCTACACAGAAAAACCCTGTCTCGAAAAACCCAAAAAAAGAAGAAGAAAAAGAAGAAGAAGAAGCAGAGAAAGAAAACTGCAAATAGGGTGGCGAAGACGCAAGCTCTCCAGGCCCGCCCCCAGGGGTGGACTTCCTCCAGCAAAGCCACTCCTCCTAACCCCCACCCCCACCCCCAGGCAACACCACCAACCTGGAACCAAGTGTTCAAATATGTGAGCCCATGGGGAGACATTCACATTAAGCCACCACAGCACCCCTCCAGTATTAAGGACCAAACTCAACTGGTAACTGGTCACGCAAGATTTAAGATCTAGATATTGTAAAAGCCATTCACATCTAATATTGAAAAACATAGATTAGCAAAAACAGCAAGAAGGAAAACTATTTAAACTCATCCTCAAGCTATTAGTATTTTAGTGCAAAGCTCACAAATATTGTCCGTGATTATCTGTGATTGTCTTAGTTGGGGTTACCATTGCAATGAAATGCCATGAACATAGGGAGGAAAGGGTTTATTTCACTCACAGTTCCACGTGACAGTCCATCACTGAAGGAAGTCAGGGCAGAAACTCAAACAGGGCAGGAACCTGAAGGCAGGAGCTGATGCAGAGGCCACGGAGGGGGGCTGCTTTCTGGCTTGCTCCTCGTGAATTGTTCAACCTACTTTCCTATAGAACCCAGGACCAGAAGCCCAGGGACAGTACTATCCACAATGGGCTGGGCTCTCCCCCATCAGTCACTAATTATGAAAATGCCTTACAGCCCAATCCTATGGAAGCATTTTCTCAATGAGGTTCCCTCCTTCCAGATAATGCTAGCTTGGGTCAAGTGGATATAAAAGTAGCCAGCACAGTAATACAGATGCATGAATAGTAAGCTTTTAAAAAGAACAAAACCCTATTCAATATGTTGCTTGGAATGATATTCTATCATGAAATCAACAGGTATATATCATATTTATGGATAGCTTAATAGTTTGTCAGTATGAACATAACCTTTATTATATGATTTTTTGGTATATCACAAAGCATAGAAAAACATTCTCTTATGATACAGTTACATAAACATACTAAATCCTTATCATTGATAACATGGTTTTGGTATTTTTTTCTTTAAGGGACAATATTGTGAAGAACGTCCTGAACACATTCGTCCTGCTATGAACCTACTTGAATTTCTCCTTAAGAAAGAAACTGTTGGGCCAATGAGATGGCTCCGTGGGGAAGAGCTTGCTGCTAAGTCTGATGACTCGAGTCTGACCCTTGGGACCTACGTGGACGTGGTACTACAAGGTAGGAGGAGAGAACCGACTCCAGTGTGGGTTGTCCTCTGACCTCACTACGTACACTGTGGCACCTGCACATATGTGCGTGCGTGCACACTCACACACACACACACACACACACACACACACACACACACTCACATATACAAGTAAATAAATAAATTTAAAATGTATTTTTTTAAAGAAATGGAACTGCTGTACTATGGATTATGTACATTTAAATAGTTCTACTAAGTTTATTCATCTGGTCACCCCCATCCCAAACACTTCTAATTTATACTTTCCTTTTCCTTGTTTTAACCAATAGACTGTGTGATTAATTTTACACTTGGAAAATATGGTAGATGGAAACTGGTTTCTTGAGATAGGGGTTAGTTGTTTGTTTCTGTAGTACTGGTGATCGAACCCAGGACCCCACTGCAAGCTGGACGAGTGCTCCTCTATGTAGCCATCCCCAGCCTCATTCTTTCCTTGCATTTGGGTCAGGAATTTCTTTGCTTTCTGGCTGCCTGTGTTGACTTGTGAGTAGGGCTGGTGTCCACTTCTCTAACGGAGCATCCAGTGTATTGACTCGGCTTTTTCTTACTTATGCATTATTTTTCTGCAGTCCTTTTCTTGCTATCTGGTCAAATCTCTCTTTTTTTTGTTGTTGTTGTGTAGAAAAGCCTTTTCTGTTTCACGATTACATCTGTTTTTCTGTATCCGTGTACAGTTGCTCTAAATGTCTCATTGATGTTTAAATCTTTAATGTTGGTGGATTTATTTTGGTGTGTTGTAACTTAGGCATCTTGACTTTCCCCCCAAAATAGTAGCCAGTTGAACCACTGTTTATGGAATAATTCTCTTTTCATTTTAGAATCTGAGGTTATACATGCTGGGTCTTTGGGGGAAAGTATCTGTTCTGTTTTATTTATGTGCTTATTTATTCTGGTCTTAGAACTGTGCTATTTTCATACTGCACATTTTAATACATATTAGCATTTAACAAAGCAGACCAGATACTGTCTACTCTTCCCTTTCTGACTCCCTCCCATCCTATCTCTCTCTCTCTTCTTCCTTTATTTTGTTATTCTTGCATATATTTTAAATCAAATTTAATACAAATACCTTTAATTTTATCAAGTATAAAAATAACATTATGTTGATAGAAATAGTATTGAATATAGAACATCGAGCCATTGAACCCTCTGTTTTGGATAATAATATGGTTTCTTTTATATCCTTGAATCAAGTTCTGCTCTTCATATGTGTCATGCATATTTTATTAAATTTAAATTGCCCTTGTTATTCAGGAAAATTAGACATAGATGTGGATGTCAGTATTCCCATACATATAATTGTGTGTGTGTGTGTGTGTGTGTGTGTGTGTGTGTGTGTGTGTATGTATGTACCTGCTGGTGAGTGCACTGGACATCTTCTTTGGTTGCTCTTCACCTTATTTTTAGAGACAAGGTCTCTCACTGAAGCTAGCTGGCCTTCCAGCTCCAGCAAGTCCCTTGTCATCACCTTCTTGAGGCTGGAATTACAGACAGGCACCACTACACCCAGAATCCTACACGGGCTCTGGAGATCTGAACTCTGGTCCTCAGGCTTGCATGGCAAACACTTGGCTGATTGAGCTATCTCTGGACCTCTCATATAGGCAGCAACAACATATTTTAAGATTTGTTTTTAAAATTATGTGTGTCTTAGTGTATAGGTATGTGCACATGTGAGTGCAGGTACCTGTGGAGTCCAGAAGAGGGTGCTAATCCCCTAAAGGTTGAGATATAGGTGGTTCTGAACTGTCCTTCCTGAGGGCTGGCCACTGAACTCCGGCACTCTGCAATAGCAATGCCACTCTTACCCACTAAGCCATCTCTCCTGCCCCAGCAGCAGGATATTTTAACAACAACTTTTCCTTACTCAATATCCCTAATTACTTTTTTTTTTCATTTGTTCTTCCTGGCTTTCATATGGCAGTGCATGAATGAAGACTGTAACTTCCCTCATTAACTATTTAAAGCCCTCAGCAAGCCCAATGTTCTAATGATGCTGTCCAGCATGTCTGACCAGTCTTTACCTTTCGAGACGTATTTGAAAGTTAGTAAACAATGTTAGTAAACAGCAGAGTGCAGCAAAGCCAGTTAATGACATATGTTCTAATGTAAATTGGTTAATTCAAATCCATGGGGACGGCATGCGACAACATCCACTGAAATAGCTTGCTCCCCCATCACAGGAACATCTTAGCAATCTCTTCTGCCAGTTTGCCCCATTTCAGAGACAGCTTCCTGGCACCATTCAGACGTGTGTACTATACGTCTGAAGCAGGGGTTGTAAAGCACTTACAAAATGTTTTAAAGCATTCAGGCTGGCGACCTAGGGATCCCTCTGGGGTCAGGGAGGAGAAAACCGCTTTTACAGTTGTAACACAAAAGCTCATTTCCCCCCTTCCCCCCTGATTTTAGCATAGATGTTTTTAGAATGTTTGGAAGCTGCATGACTTGGGATAGTCCGTGTGACTGGAATGTGCTGAAGGCTGCGTGACAGGAGGGAGTCCATCCTTCTGAATATGCAAACAGATGGGAGGGGCCAGCTGATTTCTATTAAGCCGAACATCAAAGCAGTTTCTAAGAGTGAGAGTGGCATCACTCTCACGCTTTTCCTCTCTGTTTTGGAAAATGTAGTTATTTTCACAAACGTGTTATCTATGCTAACATTGAATGACTTTATTACTGTTGTTGTAATTAAATAAATAACAATAAAGTCAAGTTCTGTCTTCACATCTAGTACGGTAAGTAGCCATAGCCATAACTCACTCAAACCAAAGTTCCGTGGGTGTCTTAAATCATTTTTAACAATGAGAAAGTATTTTGAGGACAAAAAGTTTGAGAACTATGGCTCTAGGCTAAATTATGCAATTACTCCTGCTTCTAAATACGGCCATTCCTGCTTTGCTTTTATTGTTAGTGGGCTATAATTAGTTGTGTAAGTAGTAATTGTGCAGTGTTTTTGATGTTTATAAATTCAAGACTTCATAATAAAATATTAACAATGAAAACCAGATTGAAGATACAGCAGGCTTTGGGATAAGTTCCTCCGTGTTCTTTTTAAGTATTATAAACATGAATTTTCTGGCTGTGGGAGAACAAAGAAGCCACATTCCTAACATTGAACTGTGTGAGGAAACAGCCTCTGATACTGTGCAGATCCCAGAAGCTGGGAGCTTTAGAAACTGTAGAGATGGCAAAGGAGAACAGTAACTGAAGTGAATTCAATGGCAGCAATGTGGTCACATCAACAAACATAAAGAGGTGGCTGTCATTTCAGAGGCTGCACTTGGAATCGCTAAGTTGCCCAGATCATCAGAATGCTCAAAACTTCGTATGTTTAAAAGCTCAAAGTGAGCCTGTGAGGTGGCTCAGTGGGTAAAAGTTCTCTTGAATTGTAAGCCTGATGGCCTGAGTTCAAGCCCCGGAACCTACGATGGAGAGAACCGACTCCCCAAAGTTGTTCTATAAAAACTTAAAATAAAAGGGAGTTGAGGGCTAGAAAGACAGGTCACTGGTTACGAGCACTGACTGTTCTTGCAGAAGACCTGGGCTTGATTCTCAGCATTCACATGGTGGCTCACAGCCAACTGTAACTCTAGTTCTAGGAGATCTGTTACCCTCTTCTGACCTCCATGAACACCAGGCATGCATGTGGTACACATACATACATACAGGAAAAGCACTCATTCACATAAAAGTAAAAGCAGTAAATCTAAAAAGTGATTTTAAGTTGAAAATACCATATTTCCCCATTTCACAAGAGTGACGATTATGTCTGTTAAAACCTGCATTTTAAATAAAGAATAATTTCTCTCATCAATGAGAAAAATCATAAAAATCATTAGGAATCAATTTCACATGATAAGTATTTGTAATAAAATTTCTTAAAGTTTATCAAAATATTGATAAAGCAAATGGAAAACATCTAGAGAATACTGTCTGTGTCTTTAAAAATAATTGTACATCCTCAGACATAAAATATTTAATAAGCTTCAAGTAAGGAATGCCATTAATATGTGCTTATCACTGCAATCTAAATATATGGACTTGCTTGTTGCAGAAATATTTATCTGCTGAGAGAAGAAAACAACTTTTTGGAAAATGTATAAATCAAGGCAGTAAAATGTCAATCATTATTGATGAAGTCTCAACCATTTCATATAAAATAGTTTTAATAATTTATTTAACACGCGAACTTCAAGAGTTTGAAGATAATTTAATGGCTTTTGTTGATCTCATGAGGCAGGAAGGAAAAGCACCTGAAATAATTTATCAAAATTTATTGTTGGCACATAAGAAAAATGGTTCCAATGAACAATATTTCCACGAAAACTTATTAGATTTCGTACAAGCCTGTGAAGAGCTGGCGAGAGAACTCACAGTTTCAAACAACATTTTAGCAAACTTCTTGGACATTTTAATCAGGTGCTGTCTGACTCACTGAAGTTGAGATCCCTGTGGCTGACCTGTATAAAGTAGGTAAGTGATTATGAATGTCTCCTAAATTAGTGTTTGATTTATTGTCATGCATTATATAGTTTCAGGGAAAAATTAATAATAGAGCCAAAGATTTGAAAGTTGAAACAATGGGACTTAGAATGCTTGGGCTGTGATGGATTGCAAAAGTAGTTTGAAATTTTCGAATTTATCAATTTAACAAAAATAGTGTAATAGGAGCAAACATTGAGAAAATTGCCCTCTTTTTAGAAAGAAACTCCACTGTAAGTTAATTTGAAAGTAAAATAGGAATAGTGACAGTCTAATGTGAAGTTTTACTAATGATTGGAGGCACATTAATGTGATGAACACTAAAAAATGTGGGAACACAGAAAACCAAAGAGAAAAAGAGGTTTAATAGAAATAAAGATAATAGACTCTTTCTGATGGGAGAAAACATTGAAGAGAAAATACATCCAATCCATAAACAGTCAGAAAATGTATTTGGTGTTTAATGGCAAAAGTAAAAACATAAAAATTTTTTCTTTAATTTTTTTTCCTCACTAAACTGTGTTTTAAAATGTATTATTACTGTTGCTATGACCACTATTTGGCTCTCCAAATGGATCAAGGTAAATGAAGGTTGATAAAATGATTTTTGTAATTAAATACAGTCACGCATCACTCGGCAGTGGGAAAACGTTCTGAGGAGTATGGGCTAGGTGATCCCACATTTGTGCACCATGGCAGAGGGTACTACTGACTACCTCAGATGCTTGTCGAGTCACAGGAGACACAGTCCTTGCAGATGACCAGCTGACAGGCTGCCTAACCCTCCCTGATTAAATGTGTTATATGGCATGTGGTCGTACAACATTATAGTCCTCAAGTTCTGCATGACTTCAAGGATGATGGATTTGAAAATGTAAAAACAATGTTTTAAAGGTTAGAAATGTTTGGATTGGTTGCTGGGTGTTCAGCGGAAGCTGACAGATTCGTCAGCATTTGAACAATATTGTGATCTTAAGAGACATGTGGCACCAGTCAGCCACTGAGTACTAATTAGTGGTTAAGTGGCTGGGAGAATTAGATGTGCTCTGTGTGTCAGATTATTGCTCACTTGATTGGTGATAGTTGTGTTTTTAAAGTTGCGCCAACAACTTCTAGAAATCAGCAAATGGTTTGGAAGTTACTAAAATAATCTGATAACAATTTAATGTTCTATCTCTAGGAATGGCAAGAAAGTTTATAATATGTAGGTAGAGACAACTTTGTTTCCCTAAAGAGCACAAAACAATAAAATTTTGATATTTTTAGTACATATGTTTTTATTACCAAATCCTTGGTTAGCCTTTTGAATAGTCGTGTTTTTATTAGGTTTTATGACAAATTGCATTGGCGGGCGTGATAAGACGAAGCTAAGCAACACTGATGGCCGGGGCCTTGTTGTTTCTTTTACTGAATTTAATTATGTTTTTAGTGCTTTTCATAATGCTGATATTTGATTGAATGTAATTAAAAAAATCAAATTTTGTGAGCATTACTTTGGTATATAAAGAGTTTAACATTGTTTGCCATCTTTGACATACTAATATGGTTAGTTAAAATAGTAGACTTTTAATGTTGAATTGACCTCTTATTCTCATAATGGGCCCTATTTGGTGGTAGTATATTATTTTCTTAATGTGCAGCTGGATTCAATCATCCTTTAAAAAAAAAGAAAGAAAAGAAAAAGAAATTTCATATCCACATTCCAAAACACCGTTGTTATTAGCTTTCTTTCCTGGGTTTGTCTATAAATGTTATCAGATTTGAGTCTGGATGACCCCCTCCCAATTAAACAACAGAGACACAGTGCTTTGTATTCTCTCCTTAAAAAAAATTGTCCAATTACAGTTTTTAGTCTATGTAAATTGCTTCTACTCTTTTATTGTTCTCTCTCTCTCTCTCTCTCTCTCTCTCTCTCTCTCTCTCTCTCTCTCTCTCTCCCACCCCCCACCCCCACTCCCGTTTTCCAGCTCCTCAGTGCTGGGATTTGAACTCAGGTCCTCTCCCCAGCCCTATTGTTTTATTTTTGTTTCAGTTTCTATCTCTTTTTGAGTCCATTTCAGGGAGCTAAGTCTTACAAAAGATTTTGCTTCACCAAAAATCTCAAATTTGGAAAAAATACATTTAGTGTGTGTGTGTGTGTGTGTGTGTGTGTGTGTGTGTGTGTGTGTGTTGCATGTCTGTGTACCATGTGTGGGAGAGGCCAGAAGATGGTGTCAGATACCCTGGAACTAGAGTTGTAGATGGCTGTGAGCACACCTGTGGATGCTGGGAACTGAGCCCAGGTCCTCTGCAAGTACAGCCAGTGCTCTTAACCTCTGAGCCATGTCTCCAGCTCCTTAAGCATCAGGTTTTGAGCCTAGCGGTTTGTGATTTCTGTAATATATGCTTTAAGATGGCACTTTCCTCTAGGTCTATAGTAAAGCAGTTTCATCATTCTGAATAGAATAACTGAAAAACTAAGATACTATTCATATACCATAAAACTGACCCTTTGAAGGTTCACAGCTCCCTGCTTTTTATATTCACCAACTTTATGACATCACCACAGGTTAATTCCAGAACACTGCTATAACTCAGAGGAAACCTGAGCTGTCTTTCACCAGGCTCCCTCCCCCAGCCCATCAGCCACTAATCCACTTTCTGTCTTTGGACTTGATCATTCAAGATGTTTCATACAAACAGGATCATAGCACTCATATCCTTTTGTGCCTGGATGCTTTCGTTTAGCAAAAATATTTTCCAAATTTATCCATGTAATGGGTGTATTGATGCTTCATACCTTTTTATGATTAAATACTATTCCTCTGATGTATGTGTATGTTGATTTTTTTCCTGTCAATTTTGATGGACACTTGTATTAGTTACACTTTGAGGTGTTACAAATAATGCTTAACATTGAAGTGCATTTTTTTTTCTGGATACATTTTTCATTCTCTTCTGTGTACCTCTAGGAGTAACATTGCTGGGTCATACTGTCACTCTAATCTTTTGAGGAACTGACTGCTCTAAAGTGGCTGTACCATTATAAAACTTCCTCTGGTAACCAGTTTTCTCTACATTACACCTTTAAATCAACTATTTTTTAAAAATTATGGCCATCCTCCTGAAGGAATGGAATGGATTTCATCTGTATTTCTATAAAGACATGAAAGATAATGTTGAGCATTTCATCACACACTTATTCACCATTTGTATCGTTTTTGGGGAGAGTGCCTATTTTTACCCCTTGCCTGCTGAGTTATTTGTACTTTTATTGTTGAATCCTAAGGGGTCTTTACATATTCTGGGTTCATGGTACTTCTTGGATATACTATTGTCACATAAAAGTGATTTGCAAATATTTTCTCCATCCTATGGGTAGCTTTTCAACTTCTTTTATTTTATTTATTACCAAGATCAATTTATTATTTATTCATGTGTATGTGTGCCTGTTGGTGTGTGGGTATACGCGCATGAGTTCAGGTGCCCAAGGAAGCCAGAAGAGGGCACCAGATCACCTAGAACTGGAATTGCAGGCAGCTGTGAATTGCCCAGCATGGGGGCTAGGAACTGAATAAATGGGCTGTGGGAAGAGCGGGATGTGCTATCAATGTTTGAGGCCTCTCTCCAGCCCCCTTTTCAACTAAGAAACTATTGGTTAATGGAGAGTATTTATGTTTTTCCCTAATAGTTTTATGTGTTTAGCCTTTGTGTTTCGTCTTTGATCCATTTTGGGTTAATTTTTGCATATGCTGTGAATTACGAATCCAATCTCATCTGCACATGACAGCCGGCTTTTCTACACTAATTTTTCATCAGTTTCTTCTCTCCTCGTTGGGTTTTCTTCTTGGGGCCTGTGAGATGACTCAGAGGGTAGAGCTGCTTGCTGCCTATCATGATGGTCTGAGTTCAGTCCCCAGGTCCCACATTATGGAAGGAGAGAAATGTCTCCCCAAAATTGTCCTCTGATCTCCACATATGGCACACCCCTGTCAACAGACACACAGATACACAAACACACACATAAACAAATAAAATGTAATTTTTAAAAGATCGTGAATTGTCTTTAAAAATTTAAAATAATCTCCACACCAGTTTCTTTTTTTAAAAAAAGACTAATTTTATTATTTTTGCCTATGTGTCTCTCTGTGTGCCATGTGCATGTGTGTCCTCATGAAAGCCAACAGAGGGCGCTAGACACCTGAGAAGTGGAGTGGGGCTGGGATTGGAACTCTGGTCTTCTGCAAAAGCAACAATGCTGTCAATCACTGAGCCACTTCTGTGAATTTTCTTGTTGGCGACAGGAGCCTGGAGCTGCATGAGTTCATTTATGAATTCTCAATTTCAGATTTTCATGGCTGCCCTTACACTACCAGCAGGCTGTCCTGGTTACAATAGCATTGTAATCTCCATTCCGACCCTGGAAATGAGAAGGCCTCCAACTTGACTATCAATGAAAGATGTTTAGAATATACCCAGCACCCTGAATTTCATATACATTTTAGGGCCAGAGTTTTGATATTGAGGTGGGGGGGGGGAGGCAGATGGAATTTATTGCAACATTAGAGCTATGCAAGTCCCCTCCCAACGTCTCCCCCAGAACCTGCTGGTTTTGTCTATATTGTCCATTGCAGCCAATCAACTCAGGAAGCCAAGAAGTCAAAAGACTTGCCTGGGATTGTAGCTAAGAAACATCTTTATGTTTTTGACAAGGTAAAAAGTGAGTAAGGTAAGAAAACTATAACCCAAGAAGAGGGAGATCTCATAAGTCACCAGAAATTCAACAGGAAAAAGGCTTTGAAAGGGCTGCGGAACTATTGGGATCACTCTAGTAGCAGCCAGGTAACGATTTACACTGGGATAAGGCATGTTCAGAGCATCTGGAGAATTTCAGAGGGGGAGGTAGGGTTACAGCGAGGAAACTACCACTGGTCCTAAATACTGTTCTAACCCTAATTCTACCCTAACCCTAACCCTAGCCCTTACACTAGCCCTAAGCCAGCCCTAACTCTAACCTTCAGCCGTTTTAACCAAGCAAATACTCTGCACACTGCTGCAGCCTTTGGCTTATTTTTTCAGAGCCCTGGAAAAATCCCTTCTGGCAGAGTTTCCCAGCTCCTTCGTTGCTCCCACGGAGGAGAGGATTTATACAAGTCTCTGCTGTTTCCACAAGCGTTGGTCCGATGTTAACAAACTCCCACCCCTTAGCCTTTCCTCTTTCTGATTGATTTCGCCAGCACTTTATTTCCTTGTTCGCATTTTAATAATTAGAATTCAACAGTTCCCTTTTCATTTCTTTTCCAAGTCATTGATGTCATACTTACTGTCGAATATTTTCATTTTTAGTTCAGTCCATTTAAAAATGTGCCTTTAAAAACAACTTCTTGAAATGAAGGGGGACTCCAGCTGTTTTGATCTTTCTCTGTTTTGTGATGAGTAATACTGAAATCGTGGCTTATCCTGGGGGCAGCCCCCTGGACTCTCCTGAGTCCCCACACACACTGCTCTAATTATTTCCTAGGCCTTGTCATATGTGATTTTTATTTTTGACTTTTTTATGTATGAGGGCATTTTTAATTTTCTAAGTGATTTTTATTTATTTTGCAGCCTGTTCTTTATTTGATTGCATTGTAGTATGTAGAGACATCAACGAAGTCCTCCCCCTTTTGGATCCATTGTTTTCCTTTGTGATTCCTAAAATCATTAACTTAAAAACTATTGTGTGAACGTTTGAGAATAATACATTCTTAGGCGGCCCGTGTCATTTCACGCTCCTGTATATCTGTATAATCAGTGTCCGCTGCCTCTCTTTCCTTGTTTGATCCTTACTGACTGAGAAATCGCTCAGATTTTTTTTTTATTATAAACTTAATTTCATATAAATTATGGGATATTCAGTTGCCCGCTTTAGTAATGGATGAGTTGCATTAGTTGGTGCTTTTCAAAGGTTCTAGTCCATGTCACCTCAATTTCGAAGTTACCCTGTGTAATTTGATTTGTCTAATGTCCTCGTGGGTGTGTGGGCCTGAGTGTGTATGCACATGTGTCTCTGTGAGTTGAGTGTGTGCAGGTGTGGAGCTCAGCGGCTCAGTCACTGATCCACCTCTTACGGTTTCAGACTGCCTTGAGTCCCCGGCTCCACCTGTCGCCACCTCCCCAGAGTCGGGGTTTCAGGCACACACTGCCACACCCAGCTTTCTACACCAGTGCTAGGGATCAGAACTTATGTCTTTTCCTGTGAGCCATCACCACAGCCCCACCTAACGTCCTTTTGTGACCTGCAGACTCTATGGTGGCTTTCTTTTTGTTGCTGATACTGGGAAATGTGTCATCTGTGAGTATTGCCAGTTTTTTAACTTTATTGATCTTTTCAAAGAATGAGTTCTTTGTTTCATTTTTTTTCTATTTTTAAATTTTCATTGATTTTTTTTCCTATCTTAAGATTTATTATTCTCTTTTGCTCTTTTGCTTTGAGTCTATTCTGCTTTTGTTTTCCAAGATTCCTGAGGGAGCTTAGATTGTTGATTGGAAACTGTTCATCTGTTTATGCATGCATGTAGTGTAATAAATTTCCCTCAGTAATTCCCTGGCTGTGTCCACCAATTTTGATACACTGTATTTTCACTTTATTCAGTTCTGTGTATTTTTTTTCATTCCTCTTGAATCTTCCTCCCTGTCCAGTGGGTCATTTAGAAGTGATGGTCTGTTTCCCAGTATTAGTAGATTTCTCCTTTATGTCTCTGATTCTTAGTTCAATTCCATGTGGCTGAAGAAATTCTCAGTGCCAGTGCCCTCATAAAGCTGCTTGTGATTTAAATATCTATTTACTCATTTTAAACATAGCCTTTCCAGATTTATTTTTTATTTTATGTGTATAATTGTTTTGCCTGCATGTATATCTGTGTGCCACGTGTGTGCAGTGCTTGAGGAGGCCAGAAGAAGGCATCATGTCCCCTGGAAATGAAGATACAGAGGTTGTGAGGCAACACGCAGATGCTGTGACGTGGATTTTCTGGACGAGAAGCCAGTGCTCCTAACCACTGAGCCATCCGTCTCTCCAGTCCACGGGCGCTTTTTGATGTTCTTACTTGGTACACGTGTTTCTGAGCACATTCCACGCCGTGTCTGTTTTCTCTCTGTTCTTCAGGCTGAGTGAGTTCTCTTGTTGAACTTTGCCGTATGATGACTCTTCTGTCTGGCTCACTCTGCCCTGGTCCTCCCCTGCTTTGGCTCCTGCATTGAGCTGCTGCCTCTTCATACATTTTACTTTTACATATGTTGTAAACTCACACCATGGTGTTTGCTTCAGATAATCAATGATCTTCGGAGAGATGTGACTAATAGGGAATTATTTATTATTAGGAAATAAGGAATTATTTATTATTATTGAGGTAGCTGTCATTTGGGGGACTCTTCATTCCTTTTGTAGATTCATATTTCTGTATATTATCATTGTATCTTTAAAGGGATTTTTAAAAACCAATCTCTCTCTCTCTCTCTCTCTCTCTCTCTCTCTCTCTCTCTCTGTGTGTGTGTGTGTGTAAGAGACAGAGAGACAGAGATTTGTAAATGTGGATGCCTGAGTTGGCCAGAAGAGGGTATCAGATCCTCTGGAGCTGGAGTTATATGCAGTTGCTTGCCACTGTAGGTGGATGCTGGGAACCAAACTCTGGTCTTCTGGATGAACAGCAAGGATTCTCAGTTGATGACCCATCCCGCCAGTCATTGAAGGAATTTTTTTTTTAATTTGTCATTGTTAAGATCTTTAGATAAATACTTCAAGATTGTGTGTCTGAAGATTTTTCAACTGTTGTCTTTTGTTATTCAACTGTTGTTGGTTGTAGAATTGGATTTTGAAAGGTCTTTTCTTTCAGGCCTATGTTGCTGCAATATATCCCATCTTGGGTTGTTTGTGATGAGAATTCTGATGTCGTACTCATCTGGTTCCTCTGTACTTAACACATCTTTCTTTGGATGCTGCTGTAGAGAATTTCTCTTTATAGTTATTTGTAAGTAACTTGGTTGTGGTGCCCCTCAGTGAGTCTCTTTTCTTTTCATTTTGTGGTCGGAGCTTGTTAACTTGTTTTTTATCTTTTGGTACATACATTCTATCTAATGTAGAAAACTGCTGTTATTTCTTTGAGCATGATTTCTTTCCTTGGACATTTTTAGGCTGTTTTATTTGAAGTTTCCCATGGCACATGCATCATTGCCTAGTGTTTTTCAGCTTCTTTTCCATTTCATTTTGAAAACTTCCTAGCGTATGAGTCCACTTCACTAATCTTTCCATATGTAACATCAAACCCACAAGTAATCCCAGATTTTGTTTGTCTTATTTCATGTAGTATAATTTTTTCTCTGTGGGTTAAATCATTTTTTGTGTGTGTTTTCTAACAGCTGCACTTAACTTGTTCAGCCATTCTTTAGTTCTCTGGATGTATGAAATGGAATAATATGACATTAACATCTTCAAATACTCATCAGTGTCACCTCTGGGGTTCAGTGCATTATTTTTTCCCTCATAGTTGGTGTTTTTCTACTTCACTATAAAGCTGATAAGTTTTCATTGACTGTCAGGTCGGACTGGCTTGACAACAGTTGATTAATCAGTGCTGCCAAGTTTTCTAGATGTTTAGGACAAGAAGTGACTCTCATTTTAATTTTCCTATCATGGTTGTAAATGAATGGGTAGATAAAATAGTGACTATAAGTCTCTCATCAAGTTGATTGCTTTGTATATTAGAATTCCATGTTATTTAGTGGCTAGTGTTTACTATTCTTTATTATGAGAATCTCACTTTTATATAAAAAATGGGCAGTGGTCTTTAATCCCAGCACTTGGGAGGCAGAGGCAGGCAGATCTCTGCGAATTTGAGGCCAGTTTGATCTACAAAGAGAGTTCCAGGACAGCCAAGGCTACACAGAAAAGCCCCATCTCAAAAAAATAAATAAATAAAAATAAAAAATTTAAAAAATGGTTTATTTCTGTCCTCCCATTAAAATACCTGGTATGAATTAAGATTTTGTATTAATATTGTCACAATATTCCTTTGACATATTAATGATTATCTTATATCTTTTGCCCATTCTTTTGTTTTAAACATTATTATTCTAGTCCAAGTAGAATTGGCTTTTGTACTTAGTCCAATAATCTTTGTCCTTGTAGAGAGAAGTTTGATCTGTTTATATTTATTGTGATGACCAGTGTCTTTCTGCTAATACTGTCATCATATTTCATGTCTCTTCTTACTTTCTTCCTCACTCTCTACATATTATGTTCATGTTTTCCACTTTCTTCTTCTTCTTTTAATAATCTCATAATTTATAGGTATTTTTTTATTTTGGCTGATCCTATTTTAAAAATAAAAACCTTACTAATTCTGGACTCATCTTCCATACGTGGAATATGCGAACCCTTTCCCAGTTGTATCTAGATGAGAGTCATTTCCGTCAGTTTTGCTGCTCTGTATAGTCATTTCCTACCTCAGACTGTTTTTGTTTTGGCCAATTTCAGATTGACTCTGATGTTTTGCTTTTCTTTTATCCCTCCATGCTTCTCTCTGAATTCTGGGAGATTTTCTTTTTCTGAACAGATGATTTAAATTATTTATTCTACTTCCTTCAATTTTTAATATGCTCCTCATGGCTCTTCTACATTTTCAAATCCAACAATCATGATTTTCATCTTAAAGTAAAATGGTCTAAACTCACACAATCACCCTTTGTAAAAGCACTGTGTATTCTCTAATCTCACAGAAATATGAATTTGATAATAAAAATTGTCTTTATATTTCTTCTGCCTGGGAGTATGTTTCCTGGATATTCATCGGATTTCACTGTCTATGGAACTGGACATCTCACTCTTCTGGGTGCAGCCCTGGGCAGGCTCAGCTCATCCTCTCAGCCTCTTATTGCCCTTTAGTTCATCTTCAGTGTCAACCCTGATCCCAGGCACCAGGATGAGCTCTAAGTTATTGGAACCAGTGGATACTGATCAAAGTGTCATTCAAACTCCTACAGAGCAGGGATACCCAAGGTCCAGCCAACTTTCCCAGCAGGTCTGATTATCCATCTCAATTTAGGTACCACCCTTAGTGCATCTCCTGGGAAGAGGGGAAACTGCTTCAGCCCCGTGCTCCAAGTATAGGCATTTCCAAAATCTTTGATTTGCTTCTCATGATCAGCAAATGATCTCAGATCACAGCTTGGTGTCTCTTTATGTCCTAGGGGAAGCCTTCTTCATTCCGTTCACCCACTCCCTCCACGTGTTATCTGCTGAGCAGCGACCACACGCCAAGTACTGTTCTGGATGCCGGTGGCTCAGCGGTGGAAGAAGACAGGCATGCAGCTTGAGATCTAGACAAGAGCCATAGCCCACAAGAAGAGGATTTTCTCTCCCTCCAAGTGAGCTGATTCACATCACGTCGCTTTATAATACAGATCCTCATCGTTCAGCACTGATAGGGATTTTGAATTCTTTATGATGGGGTTGGTGGTACAGTCAAGTCATGATCATTAGTATAAGAAGGATGTATCCCTCTAAGGAGGGCACAAATACAAATAAAAAGAGAAGAAGAAAGGAGACCAGAAGAGAGGGGAAAGAAGGAGGTGGAGAGGGGAGGTTGGAGAACAGAGGAAGGGGACAATTTCGGAGGGAGAGGAGAGAGAGGGGAAGAGAGGAGAGGGAATTCGGAGTTCATCACAGCCGCTCCACAGATCCTGTGGGTCTCAAATAACTCATTAATTAACTCTGGATCCCCGAATTTGATACTCACACCCACAAACTTCTTCTCTTCCTCAGAGTCTATGTTAGGATAATGGCCTCTCCATGCTTTGAGTGGAATACATAAAAAATAAAAGTCCCACCGCCATTTTGTATTAACTACACAAGTTTGTCCACCCTCATTTGGCACGTCACAATCACATTCTCCTTTTCCTTTTAAGGTCAGCAGAGCATTCTGTTCTTTTCACACCTGAGTTGTTTCTCACCTCCAACCTCGTGTGAGGTGTTTCGCTCTCACACCGCATTGCCTCTAAATGAAGCCATGAAAGTTTTGAAGGAGCTGTGCTCTTCAAATTTATTCCATGAGTGTGAATTCCCAGAAAAAGGCCCTAAAGCTTGAAAAGTATTGATGTTGTTGGGCAGATCTTGGGTATTTTAAGTGACTTCAAATAGGGGACCAGCAGTGCAGCAATTTTCCTGGAACTTCATCAGCGTTAAGTTTGCTTTCTGAAATCAGCTGATAGTGTGGAGGAAGAAAGCCAGGGCATTATTTAGTGCTATTGATTGCCTGTCCTTGTGTTCACTGTTTCTATTTCCTGTGCAGAGAATCCTCTGGTCATACCTTTTGCTCATTTAGTTATTTGGCCTTGGGGGGGTTCTTAAGTAATTTTTTGATGTTACTTGTTTTTTTGTTTTTTTTTTTTTTCTGGATGAAACATTTTTAACCTTGGTCCAAGGAGAGGTGTAGGGGAGTCTAATAGTCCTAGAAGTTATGTGTGCCATAAATGCATCTCTGTCTACGTTTGTGTGTGCTTATCTGTGTCAGTGTGAGTGTGTATGTATGTGTATGTATGCATGTGTGTGTGTGTGTGTGTGTGTGTGTGTGTGTATCTGTGCAGGTATATATGCCCATATGTAATTGTGGAGGGTTTCTTAACTTTCCTCAGATTCTCAAAAAGTTTAAATTTTTAAAAAATGGTTACATTTTTTAAAGAAGGGTTTAAATTTGTAAAAAAAAAAAAAAAAAAAAAAAAATGGTGTGGCAGTGCACACTGCAATCCCAGCACTTGAGAGGTGGAGGTAAGAGAACTGTGGGTTTGATGTCAGCCTGGACACACAGCAAGACTCCGTCTAAACCAACCAACCAACCCACCCCATGAAAATGAGAATGAAAGAGAAAGGAGAAAAAAACACTGTAGAAAGGAAGAAGATGGCATGGTACCCGTGCACAGGACTACGAGACAATCTGAAGAGTAAACCAGGCGTAACTGGAGGACGGCCATCCTATCCAGTGGGTGATGGTGGAGAGGCCAGTGTCAGTAACAAAGCTGGAGAGGGAACTTTGGGGAATAGACCAGCGGGAGTCCTGAGTCTATTCTGGAGGACTTGACCTGACAGGGGAGTACTTGCTCACAGTGTGAGCGCAGCTGCAGAGGGAAGGACTGTGGGCTAGGATACAGGGAAAACCAAAAAAGGTTACAGTACACTTTCATTCAAATAGAGAGAAAGAGGGAGAGAGAGAGGGACAGCAGCAAGAGGGGTAGTGTTGGCACCCCACCAGAGCAAGGGGAGGACGCCATGGTCCCTCAATGCATATCTCATTCTGAGAACTCAGAGCAAGCACCATGGGACTGCACTCTCAGACCTGGCCTGCTTAATTGACTCTAGGGAGGGAAGAAACTTTGAGTCAGAGTCATAGAGTTCCATGTAGTGGATATCTGGTCTGAGGCATCGTCTGGGGTGGACCTGAACTCAAACTCCTGTATCCCACGTGGTGGAAGGAGAGAACTGACTCCGGCAACTGGTAATCTGCCCTTGGCTTGTGTGCACCCCACCCCACCACAGACAAATAAGTGTCAAAACAATAGGGGCTACTGAGATGGTCTCGTGGGTAAAGTAGTCACAGTGCAAGCCTGATGGCCTGAATCCCATTCCCAGAACCCACATAAAAGCTCAAGGGGAGAACTGATGCCATAAAGTTAATCTCTGACCTCCACACACATCTGTCACACACACAGACACACACACACACACACACACACACACACACACACTGATAATAGATAGATAGATAGATAGATAGATAGATAGATAGATAGATAAAAAGTTGGAGGAATCTCAAATAAATTAATAATGCACCTCAAGTTCTCAGAAAAATAAAAACAAAGCCAAGCCCATAGTCAGTAGACAGAAAGAAATAATAAAGATCAGGGCAGAAATTAATAAAATGTGAATGAAAAGAACAATATAAAAAAATCAATGATTCTTTGCAAAGTTAAACAATCTTGTAGTCAAACCAATCAAAAGAGAGGGAAGACACCAATTAATAACATTTGAGATGAAGAGGCAGATGTTCCAACAGATGCCAATGGAATCCAGAGGCTCCCTGGGGCATACTTTGGGAACTTAGATTCTAATAAATTGGAAAACCTAGGAGATAAGGATAAATTATCAATAAGTAACCAAACTAAACCAAGAGTCTATAAACAAATACATCTATAGCAAGCAACAAGATAGAAATAGTAATACAAATTCTCACAACTAGATAGACATCCACACACAGGTAGAGTCACCGCTAATTATTCTGAACTATGCTATACTAAGTACTGTTATGGCTTAGGAAGGAATTCTGTCAACCCTGTTTATGAAGCCAGTACTACCTTGATTCCCAAACCTGGTAAGAACACAGCAAATGAATCAAATTATTTATCTGCTGTCTTCCTGATGATCATGGATGAAAAATTCTTAATAAAAATATTTACAAACCAAATTCAACTTCATAGATCATTCATCATGACTGAGTAGACTGCATTCCAGGAATGCAAGGAGAGTTCAACATATGCAAATAAATGCGTATAAACATCATATTAATAGACTCCAGAACAGAAATCATATGATCGTTTTAATTATTTCAGAAAAGAACTTTGACAAAGTCCAACACCCCTTAATGACAAAAGCCCTAAAGAGGAACAAAAGGTGTTTACTTCAACATAATAAAGCACATACATGACAAGCCTGTTATTAGAATTACATGAAACCGTCAAAGACTCAAGAGTTACCACTAACATCAGGAACCAGAGAGGATGTCCGCTCCCTGTGGTCTCATTCAACAACGTCAGTCCTTAAAGTCTTAGCTACATCCATAAGACAAGAAAGGGAATGAATGAATGGGACAAAAATAGTAAAGGAGGAAGTCAACTTATCCCTATTTGCAGATAAGATGATCCTGTACATAAGACCCTGCATTCCCAGAAAGCTCCTTGTACTAATGAACAGCTTCAGTGGAGAGAAAGACACAAAATCAACATCCAGAACTAGAATTAGTAGCTTTTCTTTATGCCAATAGTGGAAATACTGAAAAAGAAATCAAGAAAACAAACGCTTTTGAAAAATAACTTAAAAACATAAAGCAGTAAGCCTAACCAAGGGATGTGGAAGACTATACTGACAATTTTAAAACACTGAAGAGAGAAATGAAAGGCTTGAGAAGATGGAAAGGACCCCTGTGCCCATGAGTTGCCAGAACTGATAAAGAGAATGCGTCTACATTAGCAAAAGCAATCGTCAGTCTCAGGGAAGCTCCCAGAAAAATTCTAATGGCATTCTTCATAGAACTAAAACACAATCTTAAAATTAGTAGAAGGCCCTGGACAATGCCGGACGGTGGTGGCACATGCCTTTAATCCCAGCACTCGGGAGGCAGAGCCAGGCGGATCTCTGTGAGTTAGAGGCCAGCCTGGTCTACAAAGTGAGTTCCAGGAAAGGCACAAAGCTACACAGAGAAACCCTGTCTCGAAAAACCAACCAACCAACCAAACAAACAAACAAAAAACTGATTAGTCATTCCAGGGCTTTACTTTCTACACGTAATCCGCTCTGCGTGATTGCATAATTTGTGCACAGTGTGATCACACAATCTATGCGCATTCATGGCATAGCTCCGTAAGCCCATATGCGCATGTGTGGGGGAATCCCTAAGAAGCAGGTCACAGACCCCTCCCCCTTCTTCTCCCCCCACCCCATGTCTTCCATAGGCCTAAGCACGTTCTCTTCTGTCCCTCCTTCCCTAATAAACGCTGATAGTGGGTTTTGTCATGCCTCGTGGCTTTTCTCGCATGGTAACAGCGCCACTTAATGAATAATCAACAACACCTTCTCTCTCCCCTGTCGAAAAACCAACTCAAAATGGTCCAAAGGTCTGGAACTCTGAAGTCAGTAAAGGAAAACTGAAGGAAGACACTTCAGAAATTCGAGTACAGGCACAGACTTTCTGGGAAAGACTGTAATCGCTCAGGAAATAATCCCGAGAATTGATCACTGGGATCGCTAAACTTCAAGTTTCTGTAGAGCAAAGAAAACGAGTGCTGAGACAGCCTACACACTGGGAGAAAATACTGCTAGGAAGACATCCGACCGAAGATTCCTGTCCAGAACGTAGGAAGAACTCAGACCACAATACCACCCCCACAACAACCCAGCCGATAAATGGGCTAATGAAATAAGCACTTCTCAAAAGATGAAATGAAAACGGCCAAGAAACAGGAAAAATGGCCAACATCCCTCGCAGTCAGGGAAGTACAAAGTAAAAACCACACCATGATTCCATCTCGCCGTGTCAGAACGGCTTCAGAAAGAAAACAGTGAACGCTGGCAATTGTGCCAGAAAGAGGGACGCTTGGACTCTGTTGCTAGGAATGTGAATGGATTCAGCCACTATGAAAATCAGTATGAAGTTCCTCAAAGAACTAAAACTAGAACTACCAATGACCAAGCCAACCACTTCGGGGAATATGCCTGAAGAACTCTAAATCAACGTACCACAGAGATAGACGAACATTGGTGTTTACCGATGACCAATAACCAAGTTAGGAAATCAGCCTAGATGTCCATCAATAGATAGAAGGATAAAGAAAGTGTGTGTGTGTGTGTGTGTGTGTGTGTGTGTGTGTGTGTGTGTGTGTGAGTGGGTGATAAACAAAGTGTGTTGTGTTTGTATACACACATATATATACATATCTACATATAATGGAGTTTTATTCGATCAAAAAGAAGAATGAGATTACGTCATTTGTTGGAAAACAGATACAACTGGAGATAATCGTATCAAGTGAAATAAGACTCAGAGAGACAAATATTGCATGTTTTCTCTCACCTGTGGAGCATAGTTTTTTTTATAGAACATTAAGATATGTGTGTGTGTGTGCATACACCTATATGTGTGTATATATATATATATATACATACATACCAATATATGAGCATTTACACACAAATTTGGTGTGAAAGCACTAGAGAGACTTGGAAGGAGGCTAGTGGGAAAGTGGAAAGGAGAGGGGAGAGAGGGGCAGAGGTGTGTGTGTGTGTGTGTGTGTGTGTGTGTGTGTGTGTGACGGTCAGAACCCATGATATAATAGAAAGAAATCGTATTTATTAAACCAAGCACTGTATACAGTGAATATGCATCAATTTTAAAAATAAAAAGAATGAAAGAAAAGAAATTTTGAAAGCATGGCTGCAGATGTATCACACTTGCCTAGCATGTGCAAGCCCCTAGGTTCAACCCCAGCACCCCCAAATGATAGCAATATGAAGAGGGAGAAAGAAGAAGAAGAAGAAGAAGAAAAGGAAAGGGAGGAGGAAGAGGAGGAAGAAGAAAAGAGCAGGAGGAGAAGATGAGGGGGATGTAGTCTTTAGGGAGGGAGAGGAAGAGAAGAGGAGGAGAAGAAGAGGAAGGGGGAGGAGGCGGGGAGGAAGGGGGAGGAAGCTAAACACCCATTTGCTGCAAATCATCCCCTTGGCATGTTATTTCCTTTGCCTTCTACCCTCGGTGTTTGCATATGCATGTATCCAACTTTACTATGATTTACTCTATCAGCCTTTCCCCTTTGTTATTTCTCCTGTGTCCTTTGTTCTTGAACTACAGCTCCTCACATGGAACAAATACAGACAGCACTGACTTACAGGGGTCTGGCTTTCTGTTTTTTTTACAGTTGCGTACAGTAAGACTCACCCTGGACACCCAGACTTCTCGGTGTGAGGTGTGAGTGTTGGTGTCTTCCTGGGCTGGTGATGTGCAGTATGGGATTCTGAAGTGACCTTGGCAGCTGCAGACAAGGGTAAACAATGGATACTCTATGGTGACCTCTGTTGCTATGAAGGGTGCTTGGTAAGGCGGGTGTGTAAATAGATGCAGCCCCATTGCAAGGTGAGGAACGAGCATCCGCACACCATTTACTGATGCTGGGTTGACTACAGCAGTGTTTGAACTGGCCACTTCTAAATCTAGAATGCGTTTTTCGGTGTAGACTTAGGTCAACTCTGCAACCACTCCCTGGCTTCCCTGCTTCCTTTATTATAGGATGTTTCTTTCCTTTGCCATTTTGTGACATACTTTTTAAAAGAGATTATTATTTTATTGTATGTGTGGAAATGTTTTGCCTGGATGTATTTGTGCATCACATGCATGCCTGGTGCCCATGGAGGCCTGAGGAAGGAGCTGGGTCCCCTGGGATTGGAATGACAGTGGAATTTTGAGTCCTTGTGTGGTTTCTGGGAACCAAAGTCTGGTTCTCTGCAAGAGCAGCCAGTGCTCTTAACTACTGAGCCATCTCTCCAGCCCTTGTGACACATGTCTTACATATTAAATTTGTTTGTGGCACTATACTTACCTTTGGACTTTTGGATTCTTTGAGCCACAGTACTAATTTGGCTCCAAAGCATACCACTCTGATATTAGTTCTCCATGACTTATTTAACGCTGTTAATGTCACCACGCCAGGACTCTCTCCACCATTTTGCCAGTTCTGTTCCAAATTATTTTAAAATGCATTTTGTCAAATTCTAAAAGAAATCCTTTTAAAATAAAACATAAAATCATACCATTTATATTATCTTCTGGAAAAAAGTTACATTTTTCCCCTCATTATTCAAATTTTCTATTATTGCTTTCATGGAAAACTATGTTGTTTCTGGGGGTCTTCTGTCTTTGTGTTTTGCTGTTTGTATCTGATTGTGAAGTAGATCTTGGTTTTAATTTGTTTTCTGTCTTATATCTGTTTATGAAAATTATTAATTTAAAAATGTCTATCACACTTTCATGACGTTAGTTATTAAACTAGTATATTATCACTATTGTTGCATTGATGAAAATATCAACTTATTTTTACTTTTTTAAGACTAAAAAATATTAATGTGTATGAGGTATAAAAAAATTATTAATGAGTAAGAGGTATGTCTGAGTGTGCACATGTGTTCAGGTACTCTCAGAGGTCAGGAGAGAGCATCGGAACCCCTGGAGCTGGAGTTACAGGTGGTTGTGAGTGGCCTTATGTGGGTGCTGGAAACTGAACTCAGGTCCCCTGCAAGAGAACATGCACTCTTAACTTCTGAACCATCTCTCCAGCCCGAACATCAGATTTTAAAGTGAGTAATCACAGTCTCTGTGGAGGAACCTTCCTTCTACCTCTCTGAGAGTTATTCCTGTGCTTTCTTTTTCATGTCTTATCACATCAGCCTGAATTATCAGTATACTATTGAATAACAATAGCAGTACACTGCTCACCTGCCCACCTCTGCTTTCCTAATGGGAAAGTCTCTGCCTTTTTCCATTAAAGCCGCTAGCTTGGGTTTTAATAGATCTTTGCTATGATAAGAAGTGTCATACTGTTCCTATTTTTAAAAAACTGTTTTGACATCCATTGAAACACATTTTTGGCACACACTAGAATGATCGTATGGTTCCTATTATTTAATCTATTGATCTGCTGTGTTGTATTAATAGCCCTTGTGCTGACCCTGCCTTGCATTGCTGGAGACCCTCCATGGTCATGGTGGTTTACTCTCCTAATAAGTTGCTGAACCTCATTCTCTGGGACTGTATTCTTAAGCGATATTAGATCCTGTTTCTTTTTTTTAGAAAAACAGTTCTTTATCAGAGCTCAAAATCAGAACTGTATTTGCCTTGCAAAATGAATTAGCAGATTTTTTTTCACCATTCTTTCTCTATGTTAAAGAATAATTTATGTAACATGGAAATGCAGTGTTCTGTAAAATTTGGATAGATTTCTCCAGAGACATTCCGGTGGATAAGAATGTCCTTTTCGGGAGTAGGGAAGATCACTCTTTAATACATTTCTCCCGCTCTCAGATTTTTCATTGTGTGCTGGTCTCACCCACATTTCTTGTGTCTGTCGTGTTACTTTATAATTTTGTAGCCTGTCATCTGTTTAATTGATAATTTTAAAACAAATTCGCTGTAGAATTATGTGTGCTCCCCCCTCGATATGTTTTAATCTTTTTGATTCATTGTTATAATCACTTCCTCATTTCTGATTTCATTTGGGCCTCTTTTCTTTTCTTGATTATGTTTGCCAGAGGTTGGTCTTTTTTTATTAGCTCTCACAGAGAACCAGCTCTGGGTTTTATTTATTGATCCCTCTGTTTTTGTGTCTTCTAATTTGTTTATTCCTGCTATCATCTTTCTTTCCAGCTTAATATTTTCCTTAGGGTCTGAGTGCACGTTGGGGGTGGGGTAAGAAAAACCCGCTTTCCAGGGTCCAGAGCACGTGGTTTCTTTATGGTTTACAGTCTTTAAGTTAAAAAAGCCTGTGAAGTGGAGTTCATGCCCACTGATGAGCTAAGTGACTGCCTGTGATCTTAAGATGTACAGTGTGTAGTATGGGGGAGGGGGGCTGTAATGACTGTGTTGTCAGGAGGGGCGTTGGGAAATAGCTGACCCAAAGACGACTTCCAGGAATTGGGGTGTGTGTGTGTGTGTGTGTGTGTGTGTGTGTGTGTGTAAGTATGTGCAGCCCAGGGGTCAACTTTGGGTGTCATTCCTCAGGTGCCATCTGCCTTTTGATCATTGTGTGAGTGAGCATGATGTGAGTGTGGGGGGTGGGGTTGCATGCATCCCGCCGCACCTGTGTGGAGGTTAGAAGACAACTTCATGGAGTCAGTTCTCTGCTTCCACATTTATGAGGACTCTGGGGATCACACTTGGGCGCTCATGCTTGCACAGTGAACATTTTCCTAACTGAGCCATCTCCCCTGGCCCCAGGAGTGCTTTTGTGCCAAACATCCTTCCCATCTCCTGTTGAGCCATCTTGTCAGCTCCGCGTGCTTTGCTTGTTTGCGTCTTTGTTGGTTTTGAGACACAATCTCTCATTGGCTAGGTTAGGCGGGCCAGCCAGTGAGCTCCAGTGATCCTCTTGGCTCTGCTGGATTATATACGTCTGGCTTTCTTACATGGATTCTGAGGATCAAACTCAGGTTCACATGCTTTCACAGGAAACATTTAGCAACTGAGCCATGTCCTCAGCCCCTAGGAATGCTTCTGTATCAGGCACCCTCCCCACCTCCAGCCCCACCCACCCCTGCGTCCTTTTACCACCTTGGTTGGGTCCTATAGGTGGTTGCATCTCCATCTGTATTCATGTGTTTGTAAAAGGAGAAACAGACTCCCAAGAGGCTCATGGCTTTACCATGGGCTATTCTGTTATTAATAAAAACAGTCTCAGACACCTAGAGGGACTTACAAAGAGTCCTGTTAGAACTCAGAGAATGGGGTGGGGGGATCTACGTCACTATTTTTCTTTATTTTTACTAATCTCTCAACTGAAATTCAGCATTCTTTAAACAAACTGGAGCCACGCTAGCCAGGCTATGACATGTCTCCAATAAAAGTCACGGACATCTTCTTACCACAGGTCAGTGGCTACAGCATCAGACACTCACAGTTACAGCCTCACCCAAAGCATTTCCTTTCTCTTTCTTTCCTTATAGAAATAATTGAACCCAGGGCCTCATACATGGCAAGCAGACTCTTTACCACCGAGTTACAGCCTCTAGATTGTTGTCTTACTTAGGGTTTTTATTGCCGTGAAGAGACACCATGACCACGGCAACTCTTATAAAGGAAAGCATTTAATTGAGGTGACGGCTTCAAGTTTCAGAGGTTTAGTCCACTATCATCATGGTGGGAAGCATGGCAGTTGAGAATATGGCAACATGCAGGCAGACATGGTGCTGGGGTGCTGGAGAATTCTACATCTTGATCCAAAAGCAACAGGAAGTGAACTGTCTCACTGGGTGTGGCTTGAGCATATATGAGACCTCAAAGCCAGCCTTCACGGTGACACACTTCCTCCAGCGAACCTACTCCAACAAGGCCACACCTCCTAATAGTGCCACTCCCTTTGGGGGCCATTTTCTTTCAAACCACCACAGATGCATTTTAAAAACATAAGGATGAACCAGGCATGATGGTGCACCCCTGCAATCCTAGAACTGGGGGGGGGGGCTTAGAGAGGGTGTACTGGCTGGTCTTATGTCAACTTGACACAAGTTAGAGTCATCTGAAAGGAAGGAATCTCAACTGAGAAAAAGTCTCCATAAGATCCAGCTCTACGGCATTTTCTTCCTTAGCAATTGATGGGGGAGAGCCCAGCCCATTGTGGGTGGTGCCACCCTGGGCAGATGGTCCTAGATTCTGTAAGAAAGCAGACTGAACAAGCCATGTGGACCAGTAAGCAGTACCCTCCATGCCTCTGCATCAGCTCCTGTCGCCAGGTCCCTGCCCTGCTTGAGTTCCTGTCCTGACTTCCTTTGATGAAGAGCTGTAGTGTGGAAACTTGAGTCAAATAAACCCTTTCAGCTCCAAGTTACTTTGGTCATGGTATTTCATCACAGCAATAGTAACCCTAATAAGTAACATTTCAAGGCTAGTGAGAGCTACAAACTCAATTTAAGGCCAGCTAAGGCTACATAACAAGACCCTGTCGGAGAAGAAGAAGAAGAAGAAGAAGAAGAAGAAGAAGAAGAAGAAGAAG
>CABHPP010143108.1:13672-47328 GCA_902168425.1 Peromyscus attwateri | reverse complement strand
GGGGGGGGGAGTCAGCCATAGAAATAAGGGGTAAGGTTTGCTTCTTGTAATCTGCATGTGTAAGAGAGGAAACTTCATTTATCTCCCATCTTGACTGAAACTCACCTCTTGTGCCTGAACTGTACTCGGTAAAATTCTCAATTGCATAACGTTTCTCTCTACTTGGGTCCTTGTCTGTGAGCCGTGGTCATGGGAGACAGACCCGGAAGTGCTGATAATTTATCTTTTGATACCTTGAGCATCTAGCTTTATTTATTAAGGAATGTTTGCTCTATGGGTAGGTGAATGGGCAAGTGAGAGAAGAAGTGATGCCATGAAAGATTTCATTCTTGTTTTTTTTTTTTTCAAATTAGGAGATAACCAGACTATAATTAATAGATTGAACACTACCGTTTTCATGCCAGCAGTTTTAGATTTTTATGTGAGTCCAAGCCACAGAAGCCATTGAAGGGAACATGGAAGATGTGTATTTCGGATTGTTAAGAAAGAACAACTCCCAGGACTGGTACTCCATTTCACGGTAATAGTAATAACAATAACGAAATAATTGTTATGGCTAATATCTGAATGGAAATGTCCTCCCTTTCAAAATGTGTGTGTTGAGATATTTAACCTCATTAGGAAGGATGTCTTTTGTGAAATAAGTTAGGTTATAGTGCAAAATCTTCTAGATAAAATCAAGTCCAAGAGGAACTTGAAGAGAAGTGTCTCACCCCTTCCACCATGTAAGATCACATCAAGACATTGTCTTCTAGAAAGAAAACAAAGAAAGTTTTCTAAGCTCTCTAAAAAAAACTAAGCTTCTAAGCACTTTGGTCTTTTACTTGCCAGCCTCTCGAAGTGTGAGATATAAATATGATGGTTTTCATGCTATGCAGTACATAACAGAATTTGTAGCAGCTCACATACCCTCAGAAAAGAGGTAATAGTAACGTGTTCACCATATGCCTGGTTCCATCTTAAGCACCATATGGAGTAGTTTATATATTTTGTCTAATTTCAACATAGGAATCAAAAGCAACAAGTGTTGGTTGCCCAAGAACACAGCTAATAACTGCACTGAAAATTACTAAATGGTACACAAACTTTACAACCGATAGATGAAATCAAAATATTACGGTGCTATGTCCCTTAATACTCATTATGCTTTGTAATTGCACCTTCTGTTTTAAAATACAATATTGTTTTTGTGTCTCTCCTACCAGGTTCTGCAATTTCCCAAAAAGGAGTCATGCTTGCCTTTGCTCACACAGGATCTACCACCTGATAGACACTCAGTATTTCTTGAATGAATAGCAAGGTTACTAAATCTAAAGATTGCACCATATTGAGGTTGAACAGGGTATGAATAAATTCATGAAACATATTTTGAACACATAGGATCCCAGGTGTATTATAAAAAGTTTTGAGTCTGAGAAGACATATGAAAGACATCTAGTGGTTATGATACAACAGCATGGAAATCCTCAAATATGATGAATTTGTCTTGGGCACATTCATTTTTTTTTTAAAGACAGGTTTCCTGAGCCTTTCTCCCTTGTGTTAAATATATCAACCTCTATTTCCAGCCCATTTTCTTCTACAGCTTTACTTAATCTCCTCCCATTGTCTCCTTCTGCTGACTTGCCATAAGGTATTCGGAAACTGAAGATTTTCTCAGTTTCAAATAAGTTTTCTTACCTAAAGAGCTAACAAGCCTCTTTCTATAAAAGTGGTAATTATGTCCTCATTTCTGACACCTGAAACTTTGCTTATCTGCCTTTGATTTGAGTGAATTCTAGGTCATTCTTTGTTTTCTCAGCCCGTCGTGACTCCTCCACTTATCTCCCCTCCCCTCACTTGTACACAATGTTATTCCCATTTTATAGCTCTTTGTGCCTATAATAAAATAAGCTACGTTTTACTCTCTGAGAAATTACCATTGCATCATTTTGTCAATCAAGCCCCTTCTTCTTTCTCTATCCACTTCCACTTCTTGAGGGATTTAATCCCGTCTATATACTGAACATGCCCCTCAAAAGGCCCTGGGGAGCTCATTCCTTGACTCTGCCTATTCTTTTCCATGATTCAAACACCTAGAACAGAATAAAGGATAGAATGAATCCATTTACAATATGTATTAAACTAAAAATAAAAGTTAGAATAAGTCCTAGTTTACAGGTCATATAAAAAAAATTAAGTAAAATGAAATATCAATAGAGACGCAAAAGTGCTTCACAATGGAAATGGCTGTCATGGAATTTAAAGGGTGTATAAGGCAAAGCATGAAGGGAGAGAGAAATCCAAACAGAATGAACACCACTAGTAAATGCATGATGACCATGGAGTCCATGATGCATTCAAAGCCCACTGGAAAAAAAAAATAAAGACAGCAGCAAGGCTGGGCACATGGACTAGAAGTAAAAACTTTAAGGCCTTCACTGTATTAGCAGAAGTTTTAGGCTTTGTAAGCCATGAGAAGACATCTAAACCTTTAGGCATATTCTAATACATTTGTGGTTAATCTGTGACTGGACTACATTACCCTGAGGGGGGGGGGGAATGACTTATCCTTAAATGTCAAAACTACACTTCAGCAAAATGAAATTATTTACCCCGACATAAAGGATATCTTTAACAAATACAGGAATAATGGACCTTAATGACAAACCAGCCCTGTGACAAGGGAGCTTTAAATATTTTTAGGTTCCTTTTCAAAAGCACTACTTTCCTAATGAAAAATGAGAGGCCTTTTTCAACAAAGACCTTCTTTGGACAAGTAGAAATGTTGTCTGCAGCTACATTTGCCAAGTAAAGAATAGATAATGCCCAAAACACTCATTTCCAAGCTTGTTGGGTAAAGAATAGATTTCAACTATGTTTCTGAAAATATTCATTACAAAGCAGTCAGGCTTACATTTTTGAATTGTTAGTTGCTAAGTCACATAAAAAGTTCATATACTAAAGATTTTTGAGCTTGCTGTGAGCAAAATATTGTGTGTGTCAATTCACATTTGACACACTAAAATACTTTTTAACATATTCTGAATTGGCCTTTTAAAAACAATTCAGGCATTCAACTTTACGTTATTTGCCTCTATTCCTACTTAAATATGAACATGTGGAGAAGAAGTTCACCAGGGGACAGATAATATGCAGCAATCTGAAGCCAGGAAACATGACTTGACATCTTGTCTGGTTGACAGAAAAACCAAATAATAGACAGCTCACAATAACAAAAATGGATGCTAGAATTGTTTCAAAGGATTACGTTTTGAAAGCATAAGTAAACCTTTGAATCAATTTCTAAGATGAGATTCGGCAACCTAAGCTGTGCTTTACATCCAGTAGATTGGATGGGCAAAAGGAGAGCCTCACTGTGTTCTTTTCTAAGCCCTAATCTCCATGATGGACACGTGGAAGCACTGACCTCAGAGAGACCTAATATCTTCTTGTCTTGCTGTAAGTATTCTGAGCTTGTATTCTGTTTAGCCCAATAGTCCACTTTTCCAAGGTGAGGTATCTACATTGCTCTTTCCTAATTATCCGGCTTGTATTTCTTCTCACACAACTATATGCTTTATCCTATAGACCAATGAAAGTCAACAAAACTAGAGAACAGAGTATAAATGTGATTAGTATACATATACTCCAACTATGTGAAACTTTAGATTCAAAGGACATTTGTGCATATCAGAACAGATTCACTTATTTCATAGATATTGAAGCATGTGCTAGGTCTCTAACCTTTAAAGACAAATAGATCGCACACTCTTTTCCTACAAGAAAGATGTACCCAGTAGACTACTGATCTTAAAAGATATCTGAGGGCTAGAGAGATGGTTCAGAGGTTAAGAGCACCGACTGCTCTTCCAGAGGTCCCGAGTTCAATTCCCAGCACCTACATGGTGGCTCACCATCTGTAATGAGATCTGGCATCCTCTTCTGTGTACATAATAAATAAATAAATAAATCTTTTAAAAAAAAGATATCTGAGTACATTCTTTATTAGATGGTTTATATTTCAGGAAATATTACTTTATCACCTGGCAGTAATCTTTCCAACCATTACATTTATTTTTCTTAGTATTAAACTTTGGTGCAGAAAGTGAGTTCACATCTTCTGTTTAAAATTCTTTCAAGTATTTGAAAATCAAAGCATCATGCTTGCATAATTTTGTTCAGTTTTTGTTTTTGTTTGTTCATGCTAAATTTACTGAATTTATAATAATTGTTTCCAGTTTTGCTTTCCCAGCTGTGGTGGTATTGTGTTCCCCAAAATATTGTGCACCCTAATAAACTTACCTGGGGTCAAAGACAGAACAGCCACTAGATACAAAGGCTAGAAAATGGTGGCACTCACACCTTTAATCCTAGCACTCCAGAGGTAGAAATCCCTCTGGATCTCTGTGAGTTCAAGGCCACATTGGAAACGGCCAAGCATGGTGACATATGCCTTTAATCCATGGGAGTGGTGATAGAAAGCAGAAAGGTCTATAAGGCGTGAGGACCAGAAACTAGAAGCATTTGGCTGGTTAAGCTTTTAGGTTTTGAGAAGCACAGTTCAGCTGAGAGCCATTCGGATATGAGGACACAGAGGCTTCCAGTCTGAGGAAACAAGATCAGCTGAGAAGTTGGCCAGGTGAGGTTAGCTGTGACTTGTTCTGGTTCTCTGATCTTCCAGTGTTCACCCCAATAACTGGCCTCAGGTTTGCTTTTATTAATAAGAACTTTTAAGATTCATGCTACACCCAGCCCTTCACCATCCTGTCTTGCCTCTGGATCATCTGATTTGCCCGTTTCATTCTTTGGTGTTATCAAGAAATATATGCAGTATCCCCACTGTACTTCGGGCTAATAGGAGAATCATTTTCCTGAATTTGGTTGCCACAGTTACATTTCTCAATCTATACAGCTTTGTCTTTTGAAGAATTTGAGGGTGTTTGATGCTGATGACATGTTTGCTAAATCTGAAGCTGTTTTTAAATAATGGATAAACAGATCCTAGTTGGATTTCCAATAGAAAATAATGGCTCTGCACAAAATAACTACCAAATAATAACTAAAAGTTTCTTAAATTGATTTTTTTATTTTTCTCTCATAAATAAGCAAAAATCCAAGCATAGTAGTAGGCTTGTGCTGGTACTTGTGCCCATTGGGAAATCAGAAGAGCCCACTGCTCTGTTGTGTTCATATCGGCTGTCTCCATCTTTTACAGCCACCTCCTCATCGTCCCCATATAGCTGCTGCACAATGCAATGTCCACAGTACAGGCAGTAATGAGAAAGAAGGACCATGAGACCTGCCAAGATAGCCCATTCATTTTTATCAGGAAAATAACAGCTAGCCAAACCGTATTCTGCAAGGAATTGTGAATGGTCAATCCTATCCACAAAACAGCTAACAAAGATCTAGCTATGTATATACACAGGGACATATTGTTTCCTCATTGGGGAGCATATTTATTCTAACTACATATGGAATATTAAAATTGTGCCAACTACTGTGGCCAACCCAGACATTCATTTTTTAAAGAAACCTTTAAAAATAAATTTTCTTGATATAATGGAATAAGGAAAGAACAGCTGCTATCGTTTTGCTCTTCCTAAATTGGATTTTAGAGTTTATTCTATTTTATAGGTACTTCTGCCCAGACATCCTTAGAACTATTGGCTCAGTCCATGAAAAGTATGAGGGAGTACTTAGTGAAGCCATGATTATGTTCTGTCCTTGAAAGAGCTACAATTGTACAGGCAGTATAAGAAGAAGCAAATATTAAAAATAAAAAGAATCTTTTCTTTACAGGCCATATTTAGACTCAGATGTAATTGTATTGTCACATGCATACACAATGTATTTCCGGAGTTGTCTGCTCCATTGTTTGCAATAGGTAGCTTTCCTCTCTCTTTTATGAATACACTGTCTTCACTCTGTTGAGTGCTTTAATAATATTTCTCTAGAAAGCTAATAATATTCCGGGAGTTCCCCAGCATTTTTTTCATTTTTTTTCAGGGCATCAGAAGGCCTTCTGTGCAAAGCCAGATCCCTCCCCCAAGTTGTTAGGAACTGTGCCAGGTTTTCTGCTATGTCTTCACACATCTGCTCCTTCCACGCATTGGGGATACCAGGAACACAGATGTTCTTGGCACCCAGCCACATTCAGCATTGTTTCCTCTGAAGGAAAATGTTTCACTGCACATTTATCAAAGCATGTCACTTCCTGTTGGTACTCATCCTCAGTGCTGGCTGAGCTGTGTTTCAGCCAATGCCCTTCTGCTACTGTCCATTTCCTCTCCTCTCTTCAGTGCCTTCAGGAGTAAACAGTTACCTTCAAGTTTCAGCTCAAAAAAAAATCCCATCTAAGGAAGGGAAACTTCAGCTCTGTGATGACAAGATCCAGTCAACATTATATTGATGCTTATGAAGTACAAAACATTAGGAAGAAGAGTATAGAATAAGCAACTCAGATATTCACTTCAAAATGTGGAGTTATCATTAGCTTCTAAAATAATTGATATTATTCACACATAAATCGCTTGAAGCCATCTGGAGATATTGAATTAATTCATTTTGAAATTACTAAGTTCAAATATTGGAGAGAAACAAAGAAGCCTATATGTTCACACAAAATTCATGGTCAGAATTTCAGGAAAGTAGTGACATTTGTATGTTCATTTGAAGCAAAGAAAAGAACAAAAACTCACACTTTTCCTCTTAAAAACGGAAGGTTGTTTTACAAACAATGAAGAGAATCTACTGTACTTAGAGTTCTATGCTTGGTGGGAGTCTTAAGCTGGATTTTTTTTCTTCCCAGTTTTCATATTATATCAAATGAAAGATTGATTGGAAACACAATAACGGGGGTAAAAGAATTCTTCATATGGGTTTTCTCAGAAAGGAAAACCCGAGGGAAAGAATGAAAATGTCCTTACCCTTGAGTGAGCAATCCCTGCTGATCAATAAGCTTGTTCTAGAAGACTAAGCCTTCCCACCACAGGATGCCGCACTGCAGGGGCAAGGAAACAGGACCATGCACAAAGGGTGGGGCTTCTAAGAAAGGACCACAGGTGGGATGCATGGGGAGTCAGACCCAGAGTGCGGAAACCTGCTCCTCTAATCCTTTTCAAAAACACTTCTCAGTTGAAAGCAAAAGAAAATCACAATATTTGGATCCTCCCTTCTCTTGAAATTAATAATATTATTTATTATGGCCAAAATAAGAACTTCAGTCAAACCCTTAAATTATTTAAATGAAACTATTCCACTTGATTTGGTGCCAATGCTCAAATGGTTTTAGGAAGTAATAATAGCTATTGCAGAGATTTTAAATGCAGAGTTAGAAAAATCTCTGCTGGTATTGTGCGTTCTATTAACCAGAGGTATAGAAGCCTGCTGTCCCCATTATAACTGTAACTCACCATGAGCCATACAGTCAGTAATATCAGCTCTGCTTCCTGTGAGAATCTGGAGGAAACAAAATCCAAATATCTTCTATATAACATTAGTTGGCATATGTGTGAAGAGGATGGACTCTATTTCAGAAATCATGGACAGATAAAAAGATGATAGAAAGGTAGATAAATACATAGAGAACATTTTAGTTATTGTTTTGACATTTGACAGCCCCAGGCAAAATATGCTTCAAATCTGTAAATTCTCCAAATCTGCTCTAAGAATCTCAAAAAAAAAATTAGTACTTTGTTGATTTTTGTGTTAACAAGGTATCAGTGAGGTCTAAAAATAAGGACAGTAATTGCTGGAGTACAAAGATCTTAAGGTACTTCTGTATTATCCATAATAAAGTACTTCATTAGTATCCATAATATTACTTATATTTATATGTATATCTGTATTGCATAGTTAACAAATCTTATATCATTTTTGTTATAAACAACTATTTGAAACCATTATGAAAGAGCACAAATCATCATAAACCTCATACCTAACTCTTTCGTGACTTTTTTTTAAAAAACAAAATAAATATATCTGTCAGAGAATTCTTTAAACAATACCTATAAAACCATAATGGAAATGCAAGTTGTACTTAAGTAAAGGGGAGCACATGGAACAATTTTCTGTCAATATGATGAAACATTATACAATAAACCTTTTACGTATTTGAGGGATAATAAATAAGTCAAGAGGTGGTTCAGCTGGTAGATAAACTTGTGGTCAAGCCAGTCACCCTGCATTTGATCCCTAGGACAAATATGGTGGCAGGAGAGATCTGACTCTTGCATGTTGTTCTCTGACCTCCACATGCCCAATATGTTACAAACATATTTACCTAAAAACAAAATTAATATAATAAAAATTTTAAAGAAGAACTAGTTCAATTTATCTTATCTATGCCACAGAATACAGCCAACAAGTATGTTTTTTTTAAAAAAAAAAAAGATAATATATTTACACACTGTGAAAGTGGTTTGAGTAGGAATGGCCTCCATAGACTCATGTGTTTTCATGTTTGGCCCATAGGGAGTGGCATTATTAGGAGGTGTGGACTTGTTGGAGGAAGTGTGTTACTGCAAAGGTCGACTTTGAGGTCTTATAAGCTCAAGCTAGGTCTAGTATAACCATCTCCTTCTGCCTGTGGACTGTGGATCAAGATGTAGAACTCTCAGCTCCTTCTCCAGCACTATGTCTGCTTTCCTGTTGCCATGCTTCTGGTCATGATGATAATAAACTAAACCTCTGAAACTATAAGCCAGTCCCTATTAAATGTTTTCCTTTCTAGGAGTTGCTGTGGTCATGGTGTCTTAGAAATTGTATGAGTCTCAGAAGAGACTTTGACTTTGAACTTTTAAACAACTTTGAGACTATTATAGGCTATGGTGGGTTTTGTTTTTATATTTATTGATTCTTTGTGGACTTCACATCATGCAACCTGATTTCATTCATCTCCCCATCCCTTCCTATCCACCCTCTGCCCTTGCAACCTCCCACCCAAATAAAATAAAATTTAAAAGAAAAGATAAAAAAGCTTTCATCATGGAAGCTGTAGTGTGACACAGTGAGTCACACACTGTACCCTTTAATCTATACATCTTTATTTACAAGTGTTCATTACAATGCATCGTTGGTCTGGTTTGAGGCCTCTGGCTTCTACTGAGCCCTCACTGGGAATCCTTTTGGATATTCTGTTATTGTCCTGTGTCACAGAGATCCTGCAGCTTTGGATCTGCAGGACTGGCCCCTTCATGTTCTCCAGCAGATAATAGATAGGGTGGATGTCGGAGTGGGCCAACTCAGCTCTGGTTCTGGTCCTGTGTGGTAGCTGGGTTGGTTAGCCCGCCAACTCTCCCTCATCCTCATCAGGGTGAATTCTCCAGCACTTCCCTGGCTAGCTCACCCAATGCAGCAGGCAGCCAGGGACAGAGCTGGTTCTCCTGCTCACAAACCCTTAGACTGGCTTACCTGCACCTACACTACCAGGGCCAGCTCTGCTGTGCTGGCTAGGTGAGATGCAGGGCCTACTCTTCTAGTGTTGCAGCTGGTGATGGGCAGGGTTAACTCTTTCGCCTCCTGCAAGTGACTAGGGACAATGGGGGTAGGGCTTTCTTCCCTCACCCTCACCACCACATGGCAGATGATAGGGGCAGGATCAGCTCTCCCTCTGTCATACCCTCAGGGCCCTTGTCAACAGTGTCAGCTCTACTGTGCTGCCCAGGCGAGGTACAGGGCCCCCTTTCCTGAGTGCTATAGCTGGTGAAGTGCAGGGCCAGTTCCCCCTAGTGCTGTAGCCAATGAAGGTCAGGGCCAACTCTGTGCAGCCCTATCCTCTTGATCATTGATGGTAAGAGGAGCCATGGATATCAACACAGATCATGGCTGTGGCAGGACCATAATGACTTTTAAAGTTGAACTAAATGCATTTCTGCAGTATGGTATGGCTATAAGCCTATTGAGGCCAGGGAATAGAATGTGGTGGTTTAAGTAGGAATGGCCCCATAGACTCATGTATTTAAATGCTTGGACCGTAGGGAGTGGCACTATTAGGAGATGTGGCCTTGTTTTAGTAGGTGTGGCCTTGTTAAAGGAAGTGAGTCACTGTGGAGGCAGACTTTGATGCCTTATATGTTCAAGGTAGGCCTAGTGTGGCAGTTTCCTTCTGCTGCCTGTGGATCATGGACCAAGATGTAGAACTCTTAGCTCCTTCTCCAGCACCATGTCTGCCTACATGCTGCCATACTTCTCTCCATGACAATAATGGATTAAACCTCTGAAACTGCAAGCAGCCCCAATTAAATGCTTTCCTTTATAAGAGTTGCTATGGTCATGGTATGTTTTCACAGCAATAAAACTTTAAGAAACTATAAAAGGGGTTAAGAAAAAAATCAAATACCCAAGGAGGTATATTCGTTATATGGCTCCTGTATGCACAGAAATACATCAAGATCTATATTTGGATAAATATGGCTTTCTCCACAGGCTTTCTTACACATCCAGTTCTGTAAGGACAACAATAATCTTCATTCTAGTCTGTCCTTTTCATCATCCAATATAGTAAAATCATCAGTCCAGGTTTGGACCATCAATAGAAAGACATGTCAGGAGAGATGAGCTTCCAACACCCTCACCATGTAACTAAACCAAGGATAAGTATAGAACATTTCCATGGACAGATTGAGTGCTTTTCCAGAAGACTGTGCATGAGTAGTTAGAAAAGGGGTCTATTGTGTTTAGACTAAGGATGCACATTTCTTTATTTCCTATTACACTTTTAGCTTGAGAAAACAAAGGCAACACCAAGAAAGATGCAGAGACAAAACAAGGAGAGAGAATGAAAGAGGAAATGTTGAAGAGCAGAGGACAAGGAGGAGTGTTGTGTGACAAAACTTTTCCTGGGGAGATGCAACACACGTATCTTCTCACCCTATATAGAAATCCCACAACAGACCAAACTAAATATATCACACAAAGTCCAGTTTGGTGAAACAATGAGTTTTGGAGGAGTTGCATGTACAGAAATATGAGTAAGGTGTTACTTACAGTAGCAGAAACACCTTAAAGACAGCTGTATCACCAAAGTCCACTCCAGCATGACTGACACTTCACAATGCTGGGCACCTGAAGCACACTGTACATCCTGCAGGCAGCTCAACAGGCTGGAGAGTGTCCTTTCCAGGTGCCTCAGTTGGCCTAAGCTTCTTCCAGGCAGCATGGCTGGTTTCTGCTTCTTCCAGGCAGGCAATCTAGTCTCAGAGTTCTCTTTGTAGCTTGGTTTGTCTGAGAGGCTTCTTTGCAGCTTAACTCCACTACCCTCAGAAGGACTCTCAGCTTTCATTGCTTACTCTAGCAGGGAATGGCCTAGTGAATCTAGTCACTTTTAGGAACTTTCTGAAGCTATTTTGAGTTTTTTAATCATCATGCTTGAGGAGCTTCCCTGCAGAATGGCATGTTTCAATTAAGAAAATTGCTATACAACAAAGAGTTAGCCCTCTTCTTCCTTTTTTTTAATTAAGAAAATTTTTTTATTCATTTTACATACCAAAGATCCCCCTCTTCCCTCCTCCTGCCCCTTCAACCTCCCCCTCCCAACCCATCCCCCATTCCCTTCTACAAGAAGGTAATGTACCATGGGGAGGTACATTCAGTAGAGGCAAGTCCAAGTCCCTCCTCCTGCCTCAAGGTTGTGCAAAATGTCCCATCATAGAAGTGGGCTCCAAAAGGCCTGCTCATGCACCAGGGGTATATTCTGGTCCTACTGCCATGGAGCCTCCCAAGCAGATCAAGTTACACAACTGTCTTGCCATGCAGAGGGCCTAGCTCATTCCCATGCAGGCTCCACAGAAGTTGATTTAAATGTCATGAGTTCTCACTAGTTTGGTTTGGTTGTCTCTGTAGGTTTCCCCATCCTGATGTTGATGTACTTGCTCATAGAATCCCTCTTCTCTATCTTCAGTTGGACTCCTGGAGCTTGGCCTGTGTTTAGCTGTGGATCTCTGCATCTGCTTCCATCAGTTACTGGAGAAAGGGTCTATGACGACAGTTAGGGTATTCATCGATCTGATTACTGGGGTAAGCCGGTTCAGGCACCCTCTCCACTATTGCTGGTAGTCTAAGCTGGGGTCATCCTTGGGGATTCCTGGAAACATTCCTAGCACCTGGTTTTTCCCTATCCCCATGATGTCTCCCTCTATCGTGGTATCTCTTTCATTGCTCTCCCACTCCATCCCTGTTCCAGTTCAACCATTCCATTCCCTTATGTTCTCATCCCCCATCCCCTACCCTCCATTACCCACCCCTTATCCCCAGTTTACTCATGGAGATGTCATCTACTTCCCTCTCCAGGGCGTCCATGCATCCCTCTTTGGATCCTCATAGTTAGCTAGCTTCTCTGGAGCTGTGAATTGTAGTCTGGTTATCCTTTGCTTTACATCTAGTATCCACTTATGTGTGAGTACATATCATGTTTGTCCTTCTAAGTCTTTTAGCCCACTTCTTTAGGTCCTGAATCCAGCCAAGCCTAGAAGTGTCCTGGCTTAAGCCAGTTTGTGTCAGCCTCATTATAACAAAGATAATTTGACTAGTGCATAAAAAAATCCATATCCACCTATCTATAAATAAATCTATCTGAACGAATATACTATAAAACATAAAAGTGTTTATGATCTAAAGATAGGAATTCTCTGTAGATGACACCTTAGACTTGTTTTTCTCATTTTCTTCTAAAGAAGACCTCTGGGGAGATTCTTATCCTACATGGCTCCCTTTGCAGAGCTAAAGATTGGACTCAACAATATATTTAAATAAAGGATGAGGCACTAAATTTGCAGAGGGTCGCTCTCAAGGTTCTGAAAGAGTGCCAAAATGCCCAGACTAGTAAAGTTACATGTCTTCCCCTTGGAAATAAAATATAAAAGAAAAAAATTAGAGAAAAGAGAGAGCTATCAACCATGCATACATCTCACAGCAAATGCCCCTAATTTCCCCTTTCTTTCTTCCTTAATCACTTCTTGATAAGTCAGGGAAGAGAAAGGACTGGTGTAGTGAACCAGAAACCTAAGCAGAGTAAGAGAGAGGGAGGTTAACTTTCAGGATAATTAAGTTCCTGGAGTCCTAAGGCATTTCCATGATTATGTCAAAATTAAAGTAAAAGTCACATGAAATCCCCTTCAGATCTATGTCATAATCCCTTTTGGGTGCCTGACAAACCTTGAGAAGCCAGAGTGACAGTTACTGATTTACCTTTCTGTGCTGAAAATGGAAGTTGAAAGTTAAGTGGCAACATAGAACTAAGTACCTCAGAGACCTAACTTCAAGTCCGGACTAGACAGAAATGACAGAAAATCATTAGGAGCAGAAGGCATTGAAAGGTCAGAAATAAATTGTTATCAAGCCCTGTTTGACTGTTTTATCAGTCAGGCTTCCCCCCTTTTTGATCTCAAAAATGCAGTAACATTTCCTTATTCCTGGAGATGAATAATGATGTTATCAGGGTTGTAGGAACACACAGTCAGATTCTGGGGATGCTTTGTGTAAAAGAAAATGCTGTTTGTGGTAAAATATGGTCTTAAATAGTGGTGTTCTTTTTTTTTTTAATACACAGTTGTCTTGTTTTATCTGTTAGACTGTTTCTTTATGTAGAGACATGATGAAGTTTATCATCAGTAGAGGAGAAAGTCAGCAACGGATTTGTGTATTTAGGTTTCAATGAGGTGATTTGGTGGGGTAGATATTTTATCTCCAAGACAGAGTCTTTTTTTTTTTTTATTTTTCTTTATTAAGAAATTTTCTACTCACTCTACTTACCACCCACAGATCCCATCTCCTCATTCCTCCCACCCCCCAGCCCTCCCTCCCAAGTCACCCCACAACTCCACATCCCCCAAATCAAGGTCTTCCATGGGGAGTCAGCAGAGCCTGGCACACTGAGCCTAGGCAGGTCCAAGCCCCTTCCCACAGCACCAAGGCTGCGCAAAGGTGTCACACCACTGGCACTGGGCTCCTAAAAGCCTGCCCATGCACCAGGGACGGATCCTGAATCCCCTGTCTGGGTGCCCCCCAAACAGTTTGAGCCAAACCACCGTCTTCCATATCCAAAGGGCCTAGTCCAGTCCTATGGGGGCTCCACAGCCACTACCAAGACAAAGTCTTATGTTAAGCAAATCATTCATCTTTTCCCCTCCCCTACCTTATCATGGCATCCTTCCTCCCCTTATCTTCTTGCCCCTCCTTCACCCTCTCCTTTCTCATCCACACCCCTCACCTTTCAACCTTTCAGTCAAGGACGGTCCTTTGCCTTCCTTGTTGCATAAGATCATGGCAACCTCGTGGAAATCTCTCAGAACCAAAACTGATCTTCAACTAAATGAGCATGTCAGTGAATCAAAATTTAGGTAACCTGTAGAAAATGATGGGTTAAGGGATTGAATACAGGAGAGGAAGGTACCTTAGTCATTTCAGCATTTACTATGTAATGTCCTAAAATGATTCACTAATCGCTCCACAGCTGGTTTGTCAAACAATATAGGCTACCAAAACATGACTCAAATGTCACATTTCATGAGAGTCACACCTGAATCATACACTTCTCTGAAGTTACACAAGAGAATTCCAGGCTAACCCGAGTGACCTGTGGCTTAGCTCACTTTCACTGATGGTATTACATTTAAAATTAAGTTGTTTTGTATTTCATCATCTTTAAATGATAGTATGTTTGCCAAGAGAAAAACTTGTATTAAATAGTCAGATGTCATTTCTGGGCCTTTAAGTTCACGAGTGCAGAGGTCAGCACAGTAGTACATTTCTACACCTGCTAAATCAAAATCTATAAACTCCATTTACATACAGAGTTCTTGGTCATTTTTGGGCTCATAAACTTGACAATTTGGCATTCGCACCATTGTGTGAGATATCTCTCTATCAAATCTTTTTACAGTATCTATACATTACTCACCTGATACAAAATAAACATATTAAATTTTAAGAAAAAAAAACAATTCCATATACAAGTTAGTCATAATCATGAATCATAACACTTAAGGTATACTACCTAGAAAACAATAAACCAAAAAGGAAAAGGAAAGAAAAAGATGAGGAAACAAAGAAATGAAAATAATGAAGAGATGCTTAAAAGTAGCATTTAAAGAAAACTGGAGTGTTGACTTCATTGATCACAAACATGCTTCTCAAAAGAGGAGTTGTTGGATTTTTGTTGTTGTTTTTCAGTAAGAGTTAGTAATTTGAACTCATCCACAGAAAGCTTATGAAAACTGAAGTTGAGGCTAAAAATTTTCCTTGTGTTCCCCAGTATGTATAGGACCCTGAGTTTGAGTCCAGAAGCACCAAAGTCGGGGATTAAATCTATCTAACCATCCTATTACTTTACTATTCAAATTCCCATGTGGGAGTGCTATGTTTATGTGTGTGTGCATGCGCATGCGTGTGTGTGATGTGGTGTGTGTGTGTGTGTGTGTGTGTGTATGTGTGTGTACTATGTAGATGTGAATGGGACATGGCCAATGTGTAAGAAGACAAATTTTGGACAAATAGGTTCTCTCCTATCACTTGGGTACTCGAGATTAAGCTCAGGCCATCAGTCTTGATGGCAGCACCCTTATCCATTGTGTCATTCTTCTGGCGTCAAGGATATTTTTTTAATTTTGTTATTGAACGTATGGTTAGCTTACCACCATCCTCAATACATTCCTAAGTATACTTGACTCTCAAAATCAAAAATAAATCTTGGTGGGGATATCTGAGAGAAGTTGGAGGAAGATAGAAGAGACTAGATATGATCAAAATACGTATGTGAAATTCTCAAAAAAATAAATTCATTTTTTAAATAGAAAGGAAAGGAAAATGTTGTCAAGATATTATCTATCTTGTTTGGGGGGTTTTGTTTGTTTGTTTGTTTGTTTTATAAATTTAGCAAGAAGCTTTTGGGGCTTCAGTCTACCTAACTATCAGACTTGGGATCCATTTTCAAACGATTCATTCATAGCTATATTAAATTTCGAATTTGTTTATTACCTCATAGGCAAAAAGGGAAATCGTTGTCAAGTTGTTCCTGTGGACACAAAAGCCATGGCCAAACACAATGTAAAACTGATTCCTATCACCCAGAAGACCTAAAATTGTCATTGAAAGTTTTCGCATTTAGATCTCAAGGGATGGCACAAAGACAGGTTGTTGCATTTAGAAGACATTGATTACGATGTTAGCACCATAGCTAAGCTGGCAGACAGCCATGTGACAGAGGCTCTAAGGAAAACCAGGCCCAAGTGGTTCAATGATAGCCCTTCTTACAGAAATTAGATGAAGGGGGAATTATATTATGGGCTTGACAGATACTCCATGGTACATGCTGACAATCAGGTTGTCTCTGCCGTTGGCTGCTAGGGTGGAACAGAGGAAGTCTATAGCCTGGGGCCTGTTTGCTGACTCACCCATAAAGTTGATGAGATTAATAATAAAATAATGTGACCCTGACTAACAGTAGTCCTGTTAAGCCATGGATGTTTTTAGTCAATAGTTCAGAGTTCTCTGTAGGCAGAAAACGTGTGAATAGCTCATGTGAAGACATGAGCACTACAAAATTACATTCTGATTGTTAACCATTTTTAGAAATTAACATGTGTGTTCGACATACATTTTGCTACCCAAAGCTGAGTGATTAATTAACGAACATATTCTTATAGGTCAGTTAGCCTACAGCTCATGCCCAAGAGCTAATAGAGTCTTGTAAATCTTCAGCTAATTCATTCTTCCTGTCTTCTGAAGAAATATCGTGAGTCATTTCTAGAAAGAACAATTGCTTTTCCCATCCTATATTTATTTATTTAAGCGATTGTTCCTGCTTTGCTGGAGAATATGCTGCAATGCCTTCATGCCCCCAGCTCACCCCCATCACTAGATAGAAAGAAATAGGCATTCATTCTTTCCTCAATAAAAACAGAAACTCTTTCTCTGTATATTAGGAACCACCCCCCCCCACCCCAGGAAATGGTTAATTTTGGCCAGACTAAGTTTAATTGGAATAAAAATAGCATTGTGTCCACTGGTCTCTAGTACCATCTGCTGTGGGATGGTCTGTATGTCAAACTGCTCTGATTGGTCAATAAATAAAACACTGATTGGCCAGTGGCCAGGCAGGAAGTATAGGTGGGACAAGGAGGAGAAGAATTCTGGGAAGTAGAAGGCTGAAGCAGAGACACTGCCAGCCGCCGCCATGACAAGCAGCATGTGAAGACGCAGGTAAGCCACGAGCCACGTGGCAAGATATAGATTTATAAAAATGGATTAATTTAACATATAAGAACAGTTAGCAAGAAGCCTGCCACGGCCATACAGATTGTAAGCAATTTAAGTCTCTGTGTTTACTTGGTTGGGTCTGAGCGACTGTGGGACTGGCGGGTGACAGAGAATTGTCCTGACTGTGGGCCAGGCAGGAAAACTCTAGCAACAACCATCAAAGGAAAAGAAGGCAGAAGGTAGAAACCCAGAAGTAAAAGGATCAAGTCTCCATTCCTTGTATAGAATTTCCATGGATTGGAGGTGAAGAGGACACAGCTGCATTTCTTAACTTTTGAATGAATAGCAATTATGCCAAGAACCTTCGTTTCAGATTGTCAGCATGAGTCTATGTCATACCCATCCTGACACTCCCCAAATGGAGATTTTAAAGGCCTCCTGCCTTTGTCATTGAGACACCTGTCACCAACGACACTGAATCAGCATCTCTAGATGCTGGGAAATACATATTCAACATGAATCTGGGTAAGACACAACAGTAGGGAGGCTGGAATTCTTCACAATCCTTGAAGGGGAAAAAAATGAAAGGAAACTTTAAGCCTAAAAGCGAAAGTGAAGTTGCAAAAGCACTTTTCATCCTATAAGAGAAAATGATAACATTTTCACATGTTTACAGTTGAAATCACCAGAGTCACATTAACAACACTAGTTTCTGCAAATATATTAAAAGTAGATTAATTTAAAAAATGACAGGAAGGAAACTTGAGGAGAGAAAGACAGACATCTTCATGGAATTGTAGCTATTTAGGTATATTGTTACAGTTAGGAAGATTTCTCTAGATTTCATTTTTATTTTAGGATGGAATAATAATTATTATTAAGTTTGAAAGGATCTATCCATCACACACCTATTCTTTAGGAAGTATAATGAATAACGAAGACAGACTTCCCAGAATCCAGAGGACGTGTTGATATCCTCTACATGCTAAGCCCCATTTTCAGATGCATTTATTATTCATCCTCACCCTCTCCATCCATGTCCTCCCACTTAGGATCACATCTACCAGGCGATTGCAAAGCGGTGCTCATTTCCCGCTTACTCAACTATATCAAGATATTCAATTGATGACTTCTGAATTCAAAAGAGAGGCATCCCCCAGAACTCCAAGTGACATTTAGAAGAATTTAGAATTTTATAGTTCACTAGCTTAAATATCTTTCTAAAGAAAGGCTAATGATTCTTTTTATACCTTATTAGTTATTTGATGACACACACAAATGCACTCAATGTAAAAAATACTGATTTTATCTAACTTGTAGAGTAACAAATTCAAAATGTCATATAGTATTTGCCTGCACATGAAACTCTATATCTAAGCACCTAAGACATAAGGTTTCATTCATTACTAAAATAGACAGATAAGAGTACATATTTTCTACTATTGTAGCATATTTTATATTGATAAACAATAACTCTCCAAAATATAAAAACATAAGATTTTTCAATTAAAAGACAATCTAATACAGCTATCCAAGGGGTCTATATTTCCAGGTATATTTTAATAATTTGTAACATCAAATTATATAATAAAACTTCACAATTAGACTATAACTTCAGATCAGATAAGTTCTACTAGAATACAAAGGAAATAGAACACATCCATTTACACAACACAGCCAAGGAGAAAAAAATTTAATATACAAGAATTCTTAGCAGCAAGTACTAGCCAATGTGCCTTAAGATTAAAGCTAATAAACATTACTATGTCAAATTCAGTTTTCATCCATTCTCATCTAGCTATAACAACAAACTACTTGCTAAAAGATTAGATTAGTGGTTGGCATTTGGTTTACTTTTTCAGCAGAATCTATTAATTGGAGACAATAATATAACTAATGTCCAGTCACCACCTGTGAGATCATAGACTTGACATACTCTAATATTTAATATTTAGTTTTGTGGAGTTTTTGGAGCAGGCGTTTGGTGCTATAACTTCTCAACAAGGAATCAAATCCTCCAATTGAAAGGCTGCCTCACCCCCATCTTCCATATTATAGTTTGTGAGAAGTAGCCTTCAAGAGAACAGGGTACCCTTTTCTCAGGACTACAGCAAGCAACTTACAAGGATTATTTATGACCAACACAAAGCTACATTGAAAAATATGTACTGATTTAAGCGACAATGATTAAAACCTCAGCTCTGCCTTAATGTTAATGAATTCTGAGCCAAGAAATTATAATGCTGCATGTTGATACAAAAATCAACATAAACCTTCCCAAAGAGTCCTCCGAGGAAAGCCTTCTAAGCTTATCATCCAGGTGACAAAATTGAAGATCAGGAAATTTACACTGCAAATACACAGCACTGACATGATTAAAACATAACCATTGAAAATCCACTTACTTATCACAAATCAGTATCTTTTCTCAACTTTTTATTTCTTTACTTTGGTATTGAAATGATATTCTATACTTACACACTGAAGATATGAATTTTGCTTTTCATGTAGGGTAACAAAAACAGTGTCCCCCTTCCTGTGAGACGTTTATATCCTAATCCCCTGAATCTGTGACTATATGACCATACATGGAGGAAAGCTTGCTTTTTCAGTGGTGACTAAGGTAAGATATGACAATGATCCTGTAATAGATGATATACTATAAAGACTATATCATGATGAAAAGACTCAAAATCTCTGTTCCAGGTTTAACGTCAAGGTCTATGATTAGACTTCAGGACTCAAAGATCTCTACTGCACTGGTTCTGAGGATGAAGAAATGGGGCCCTAAGTCAAGGAATTACAGAGAGCAGCACCAAGAAACTGGAAAGGTCCAGGAAACTGATTCTTTCCTAGGCTTTCCAGAAAACTGCTTTGCTTGGCTCTTTGACCATGTGTAAGATACTGGGCTGGTACTGCTAGCCTACAGAAGCATAGGATAATAAATTAGAGTTAAGTCACTATATTTGGGGCAGCTTTTATAACATTGGGAAATATTTACAGGATCTTCTTTCCTGTGGTCTTGACAGTAATGAAACTAACAGCTTATAACATCATAATTGGAGCCAATACTCCCACTGAGGCCATGAGGGTTGAGTATCTAGTTTGGCTGTCTGTGTAGCATTTCTTTGACACTCCACTTTTATGCCATGGAGGCCACTTGTCCTTTCTGACAATACCATCCCCAGGATGTCCTATAAATTGGAATTAACAAAAAGCTTGTGTTCAGTGTGTCTGCTTAGATATAATTAGTGAGTGGGAAGAAGACCGGTCGTAACAGTTTTAGCTGCTTCACCTTTGGGTTAGAACAACTTTTTGCTTTATTCCTTTGGAAAGGTCATTACAATTCTATTTTAAAATCGTAAAGATCACAAAACATTTAAAATGTCTTTCTGAAAAATTTTCAAAGTTCCCCAAAGCTAGGAAGGTCAATAAAGAATTATCATTTAATATTTGTTAAATACCCACTGTCTGAAAAATATCTCATCAGACAAAGAAAAGAGACACACTAAGGAAGTTACAAGCAGTTCGTTTAAAGAAAATAACCCTCACCTGTAGGTCCTGAGAAGCAATAATTCTGATTGATCAGATGTAATGACTCTGCAACCTGATTACAACCGTGAGGCATGATGAAAAGACATATAATCTCTGTGCTTGGTTAAATGTCAAGGCCTGTGATCAGACTATAGTAGTCCAAGATCGGAACTATTGTCTGATCATTCTGAGAAAAGGGTCAGGGCATTAGGGTATATAATTCAGTAATAGCCCTGCAAATTCTGTGAAGGTTTTCCTATCCTGCACTTACAGTTAATTTATCAACTGTTTTAGACACTGATGATGGAAATTTTGTGCATTGTATCATAGCAAAGGCCTTTCTATGATAGCCACCTAATAAAAGTGGCAAAAGTGTGCATGTGTTATCAAGCATATGTGGGTATGTATACATACATACACATGCTTCTTTTATTCCTTCATTCTTTTATTCCTTCATAAGGCTTAGAAGAACAATGTGTTATTAATGAGCCTTAGCATAGGACTAATTATGCAATGATACCATAAGGTAGAATTCTATTAAGATCAGGTTGCAGGGATGAACAAATTGCTGTATCTTTTGTTTCCCACTATTGGAAGAAAAGTTGGTTTGTAAAATTGCTGTTGACTAATTATAAAACCATGTCTTAAGTTATATAACTAACCTAAGCTCAAAAACCTTTAAAGTTTAAACAAAAACAGAAGTTCTCAAAATTTAATGATCTTTTGGCTTGACTTCAAAGGAATTCCCACTTCGATATGGTGACCCGATTGCACAACTTCTCCTTTTCATATTAGAGGAGAATCTGCATCACAAGAATGAATTTGAGACTCATGCCATTCCCTATCCAGCAGAGAAAGCAGCCACTTCAAGCTACTATGGTCCTTTCTGCCGATGCCAAACTGCAAGTGCTCCTCGGCACAGTGCTCAGACCCACCCACAGAACACATCTTCACCACTAAAAGAAACAGTCTTTCTTTAATTTAATATCAAGTCAGATTATCTTTATGATAACAAGATGATATATATGTACACATGCACATATATGGTCATTAATATACAGCATGTGTAGTTTATAGCTCAATTTACTTGAGCTACCTGATAAATGAGTAAAGTTTAGCTGTTCTTACACACACACACATACCCCACACATACAATCATTCACACTTCTTAATTGTGTTTTAATGGCCATGCTAACTTTTTTACTATAGCAACTCTATTACTTTCCATATACACCCTGCAATATCATGCAGTATGCATTATATATGTATGTATGTATGTATGTATATATGTATGTATATATATACATATACATATAAATGAATTCATATATATAAATGAATTTGACTTCTAAAATATACTTGTATTTCTGAGCTTTCTTAATTCACCTACCAATAAAATGCCATTATGAAGGAAGAACAGAAGCATAAAATTAATGAATCCACTTAAAACCTCCTCAATGTGATTGGAGCCTAGAGAAATTGTGGGCATATATATATATATATATCACACCCAAGATAAAAGCCGCATTGAAACTATGGATTCTGGAAGGACACAGACAATAAGACTTCAGCTTGTCAGGGAGGTCATCATTTTCAAGAGTAAGCATTTGGGGCAACTTTCAGATGGAAGAAATTAAGGAAATAGTAATGATCACAAAAAGCAAAGCTAAAAGAAAGGAATGGTAACCCCACTTCTGTTACGGGACTATTTGAAGTGCTTTTGAAAAAAATAGAGAATCTCTTGAATCCTGCTGAGCTTAGTTTGGGGAGCTAGGGTGCCAGAAAATTGTACAACCACCAAATCCACCATAAGCCAATAGCTTTCCAGTTCTTTTCTCCTGAATTTAAAGACTGAAATTCAGAAATCACAAAGGGTGAGTTTTATCAAGTTCATTACGATTCATAGGTGGGAACTAGATGAGGAGAAGAGAGCAGAGGCCCTGTTCAGAAGAGAGGTCATAGAATAGTATGGAGTGCTTCACCCTGGAGCTTTTAAAAAGACTTATGGAGCTACCCGGGCTGAGGTATGGGGAGTGGACCAGCTCGTCAGTACAGTAGGCATAACATGGTGGCATTCAACAGCCTCCTCTTGTAGCCTCTACATAGAGGTGCTTATTTAGGAAGAGTGATAGAAAGGAATCAGGAACCAGAACTCTGCTCTGTCTTTCTTGGCCCCTACAAGGACATTCTCAATCCTGCTACTTTGACATCCCTGCCCTACCTGATGAGTTTCTGTATCCTGTTCTCAACACTTCCATTGTTCACATTAAACAATGTGGAAAGTCCCTGCACGGTGCAATCATAAGGAAGCCCATATTCACAAGAATTTATTTATTTTTTCTAATGTTGTAACATTAGAAAACATCAGCCTTTTGGAAGATCTGTAACAGAATGCCATAAAAGTGATATCTATCCATCCACTTCCTGTACACTGTCAAGAAAAGCCGTCAATCTTGCCAGGCACAAACACAGTCCCCAGAAAGACCTGTGCAGAGACCCATAGACAAATCAAAACATTCTGGGAAGGACATAGCAAAAGATGGTCAAGCTTAAATGTCTATATACCCAATAGAATAGGAGAATCATGTTCCTGAAAACTCAAGTTAAAATGAGGATCATGAACTCTCTAGTTTCCATGATCAAGACCCACAGTGAACTGTCAGTTTGGAACAATAACTCAAAGTCTTTTTTTTTTTTTAACTTAGGGGTTGTTCATTTCTTGTCATGCTCAGTAACACCATTCAGTACGTCTTCTCATAGTTAAAATTAGACTTTGAAACTGACATCTACTCATTTAAAGGAGAATCAAATAAGGAAAACAAAGTGTTTTCCTTCTAGGACTGGACTCCTAAAATAGACTCTTAAAGTCAAACTGGAGAAGAGCTTTGAAAGACCTGAAATTCAATTGCATGAGTCAGTTTTCTTACTAAAATTGTTTTTGGTCCTAACGTCTCTAAAATTAAAATTGATACCACAAAGGAAAGACGTGATTTAGTTTTCCCACCCACAAGGATATGAAGTAAACACAGACTGGGGGAGAGGTGCTAATGTGAGTAGAGCAGAACTGTGATTTCCTTTTACAGATCTTGAAGCATCTTGCCTTAGTAGAAGCCAGTCAAGTGTGGCGGTAGATTATGGTGTGCTTTTAATGATCCCATTCTTTTCTCGTATTGATAGGTTTTTTTCCCTTGAACTGTAGCTCGTTATTCCTTGTTTCCTTTATAATATCTGTGTTTTGCTTTTGTCTTCTAATCAGTTTTCTGGATTACCTACTCTATGTTCACCAGGAATCTCAAAATAGGATACCTCAAGGGGGAAAGAGCTGCAGTGTTGTTTTTTTTTTTTTTTTCTTAATAATGTCAGTACTAACATAGAGATGTGGATTTCTCATTGCTGCTCTCATAAATTTTAATGCAATGATGAGAACATTGCAGCTACAAAGGCTTATGGGTTATGGAGCTTTCCCATTACTTTCTTGTTGCCCCCAGGTACACAATTCACTTCTCAGGTTGTTGAGAAAAATGAAACATCCTTTTAATTCACTGCACTTCTTCAGATGCATTAAAAAATGGAGCCAACTCACAACACAATTGAAAATGGCTCCATCAATAAAAGGAGGACTGCTGGTTCTGCTGCTTGGGCATTATAAAACTAGTGTACTTCAGATGTGACTTAATTCTACAATAGGATGATAGATAGTATGATCTTCTTAAAAACTCAAGACTCTTTGTTGCTGATTTTTGTTTTGCTGATGTTTTTGTTTTTCTTTTATCATGGATTTTTTTTCTCCTTGAATTTCTGCTTCATCCTAAGGCTGACCTAACTTTCCTCTTGTCACTCTATCCTGAAAACCTACAGTCATCTCTTGAAACTAGCTGCTTCCTGATCTTAGGGAATTTGAAAAATGCATCTTCTCTAGAAACCTCCTTAGAAGGCAGTAAATGCATATCCCATGAGCTGGTCAGCAATTATCTTCTCATATCTCATCAAGCGAGGTGAAATCATGAGCTACTACTCCTGAATGAGAGACCCAAGGAAGAGTCTAAGAAAGAGCTTTAGCTTTCAAGGCAGAACCAATATCTAGAAATAAAACTAGTTGTCTCCAAAATGCAGGCTTCATGGACCTGTGAGGAGTTAAACAAAACAGATTCTGAGAAAGACCACAAAGACTACAATATTGTGTTCTGTTTTGAAAATCTTGTATCTCCACATCATTTCTTTCCACTTCAGATAGAATACAAGTAAAAATACCTCATAATGTGATATAAGTACTAAGTAAGAGCATAGTGCTTTTAGTATTCAAGGGATTTTTAATAGTATAAATAATAGAATATATGATGAGTATAGTAAAGCATAAATCAGATTTTATTATTTCTTTAATGATCTTAAATTCAAACCTGGATCTAGGTGATTTGGGATTTTTGTTCATAATATGTGTTTACTTTATTCCACAAAATAAATAAGAAATATGCCTTAGAAATGTGTAGAGAATAAACAGTTAACAATACAAGTCATTCCTAAAGAGCTTTAAAAAATTAGTCATAGTTTTATCTCAGGAAAAACTAACAATATTTTACTTTTTAAAGATATATTTGTTTATAAGTATTTCCCTGCATATATGTATATATACTGGATGCCTACCTGATGCATGCAAAGGTCAGGAAAGGATATCAGATGCCCTGGAACTGGAGTTATGGATGGTTATAAGCCATATTGTAGATGCTGGAAACTGAACATGTGTACTCTATAAGAGCTGCAAGTGTGCTTAACCATCAAGCAATCTCGCCAGCCTCTGATATTTCACTGATGAGAATGAATTTGCTTCTATCACTATCACCAGAAGTGTCAGGATACAATCTACCAAAACAGAGAGTACTGTGCCTAAATTGAGGTGGTAGCATCCATGGTAAAGGCTATATGGACATGTTACTTGAGAATGAATGTTATTAGAATGAACTAGCTGGATAGCCATGGGAAATGGAAGAAGAAGCAAGATTAACTCTAACATGGTTTTGTTTGGATGTTTATGCTTCAGTTATTTGGTGTGAGCTATACAGAGCAGGCAAAAATTGAACAACTTGTCTTGTACAAAATGTTTAAGAGGCTTAATGGAGAAATTATAAGACCATTGTCTATGTGAGTTTGGAAAAACTGAAACTAGAAACATGCAACTGAAAATTACCTACATTAAGTATTCACACTTGACCCTACAGGAGAGGGTCTGCTAATAAGAAAACATATGAAGGAAAGATGGGGGACTCAGGAATGCATCTGATTCTTTGCATGACTTGAATACTTGTACAAGAAGTGCCCAAGGAGGTTCAAAAGGGCCACTACTGAAGTAAGAAGCAATTAGGAGTGTATGAGTCAAAGCAGGAATGTAGAAATGCACTAAAAAAGAAAGAAAAACACTAACTTCTGAAGGCAAGATAAGGACTTGAAACTGCATGGCAGCTGACACTAAAAGTGAAAGATAATATATTGCAATATATATGTATGCCCAGGACAATCATCCAAATAGTAACAGAGAAGTCAATACTAAAGCTAGTAAAGGACATAGGCCCTGGATGAAAATTGTTGAGACCTTGATCCTTTTTCTGGAAAGCATACACTTGACCACATGACTATTTTAAAATAATTGAGTTACATTATTCCTAAAACATTTGATTTGTGCAGTCAAATTTCTGAACCAAATTTGATGTTGGATGTATTTTATTTCCTCTGATTCTATAACCGATAATTAAGAACTGAACTCTAAAATCTTCACATGTACAAATGGACAATGAAATATATAGTCACCCCATCCAATAGTCTTTAGGACAAAGTGCTAAATGGTCTTATTAATAAAAAACCTGGAGTCAGATATTGGGGTGAAAAGCTGAGAGAACAGAAAAGCAAAAAGAAGCCATCCACGTTCTTATCCACTTGGAGAGACTCCACAAAGAGACCTATTTCCTGTATACCCATGCCTGTCTGCCTTTCTGTTCTGCCAACTCATTTCCTCTCTCTGCCCAGCTACATCATTTCCTCTTCCTACCCAGCTGTCACTTCCTGTGTCTGTTCAGACCTCCAGACCTTTGTGGTTAGTGCTGGGATTAAAGGTATGTACCACCATGCCTGGCTCTATTCCCAGTGTGGCCTTGAACTAACAGAGATCCAGATGGATCTCAGCCTTCCAAGTGATAGGATTTACTATAGTGGGTGGCTTTTTCCTCTGGTCCTCAGATAAACTTTATTGGGGTACACAGATAAAATATCACCACAATAGTCAAGTGAAAAGAAATTCTTTCCAGAATGGAGACCTGGCATCTCATTTCCTGGATGAGAGTCAGATGAATACCATTTCACCATCATCTGTGACCTATTTAATATATGGGAAAGAGAATCATCTAAAAAGAGAGTAAAGTAATGAAAGAACATGGCAGAGTGCATGTATGTGGTTTGATGTTGTACCAATACAACTGGTTTCTCTAAGTTAATTTTCTATGCATATTACAAGTTTGGTTGACAACTTTGGTGCCCCCAACCATTAAGGAATGACTATGGAGTGAAGAGAGGCAGTGACAACAGAGCTGTGACCTTACTGCTGTGAAAAACAAGAAGAATGGGCTATTAGAAGCAGTAGTAAGAGAAAACCGGTCAATCTCCTACCTCTTTCATTGTGGAATGGAAAGGACCACATTGTGTTCTGGGAAAACCATACTCCATGATGGCATCCACAGCTTCCATGTGCTTAATGCATACACATTCCCAGTAGTCAAAAGCATCTTGGAGGTTACTCCTGAGCCTTTAATTCTTCCACATATCACTGTTGGTGGAGAAGTGTGAATCAGTAAGGAAGGGAGATGAAGCAACCTCCTGTAGTACAAATACATGGCTCCCTATTCCATTCTGGGAGAAAAGAAGGTGATAAAATTGCAGTTTAAGAATGGATAAGACCATATCATACTTTTTAATAACGTAACATGGCAGGAAAGCTATGGCATTTCCCAGGATGTCATTAGGACTGAGAAGAGAAAATCAAGGAGTCATGGCTAAAAGAAATGGTTGGAGAAAACTAAGGCAATGAGTGTATGCATACCAACACTTAAGATTGCCTAATAATCTTACATTAATTACAACTGTAGCTACTTTGTCATCCTGTCATGACAGCAAACAGCATTTTAGGTTTGGGGACTTTTGGGTATGTGTAGTTCATTTTCTGAGATCATTAATTTAATGTCTATATGACTTGTGAGAGTTAAAGGTGATTCGTAATGAACTCTGAACTATAAATATATAATGTTCCTTAGTAGAATGTAATATAATCAACTTCCAGAAACAAAGGTATGTAACCTAGAAGGGTCTAATACATTAGGAATCTGTATTTTCATCTTGCCCTGCAGGGTACTGGATACATGCATAGGTTGCAACTTTTATCTGTTCTAATTCTCAAATCCAGAAGGGGCAAGTCAAGTAGGTAAATGGCCTGTATAGATCTCTCCAAGAAAAAGTGAAATGATCAAGTTCGGGCAGCTAATCTAGCACTGGATCAAAACCCTCCAGGGAAATATTTATGTTTTACCAGTTTACTCAGAGAAACAGCTCTAGGGATCTGCAGACAGCCGCTATGATTTTGACTGAAGGAAACACTGATGCCGGAGCTGAAGCTCCTGATTTAATCATAAAGCAATTCGGCCTTTAGCAAGGCTATCTCCTAAGAAATCAATAGCTACACTTTCAGTTCTATTAAAGGATTTTAAAACTTCTCCACCTAACCAAGATATTAATTTGTATATGTGTTATTGTCTGTCGTTCTGGTTGATACCTTGAAGTGTTGAGAGATAAATTCGATGATTCTGGTTGAAACACTTTTCCCCCAAAGGATTTCCTCTGTCATCATAATCATTATTTTAATTATTTATTGATTCACATACCATTTTTCAAACATTGAAGTGCTTCAACAAATTACCCATAACATTCAATGATAACATTTTACCTCAACCTTCCAAACACGGTCTTCCAGTCACTTGCATGTGGTACAAAATAGCCTTCAAGAACAACCATTCACATTAGATAAAAAAGCAGCAACCAATAGATAAGCAAGCAAAAATTCAAATACACAGATAGGGAGTCAGCAAGTAAAATTCACTTTAATAAACATCTATATTCTTAGGAACTATAAAAACGCATATTAAAACAAGTTTGAAATTTCATCTTACCCCAGCCAGAGTGATGAAGATGAAGAAAACAGCTGACAAAAAAAAAATGCTGGCGAGGATGAGGAAGGAAGGGAACTCGCTGTTGATGGAGTTGCAAACTGGTGCAGCAGTTCTGGAAATCAGTGTGGAGAATGCCCAGAAAGCTAAAAATAAGTCTCTTTTATGACCCAGCCATGTCACTCCTCACACATTCCCAATAGACTGGACATCCTACCCCACAGACATTTGCTCATTTCTACTCTGCTTACAATAACTAGGAAATGGAAACATCTTAAATATCCTTCAGCAAATGAATGAATAATGAAAGTGTGGGACATATACATAATGGAATTCTATTCAACTGCAAAGAAATATGAAATCAGGAAACTTGCAAGTTAACAGATTCAATTACAACATAACATACCGAGTGAGGAGACCCAGACCTAAAAAGACAGACATCAAATGTTCTCTTATATTGTGGTTACTATTTCCAAATATTTAGATGTGAATATATAACCTGGAGTAACCAAAGAAACCAGAAAAACAAAAAGGGACCAAGCAGAGGGAGGGAAAGAAGAGCTGTAGAGATAGGGACAGTAGCATATAGATGTCATGAGGGAGAAAACAAGGAAAACGGGGGAGGGGGGGGGAGTATCTGTGGAGAAGTGGACAACTCTGAGGGAAAGGGAAAGAGGAGGGGTATAGAACACCAAGGATGACTGAAGAAGCCATAGGGAAATATATTTTAAGATCACTTAAAAATACATACATCGTAAGTGTATATGTACACATACATAAATAATTTAAATGACCTTATTCCACTTGTTGTGGTAATGCTTTCTCCAAGAGCCATTGACTATCTAACAAAAACCCCAGTGTCAGAAATGAGAAACTCTCAGTTGTTGTTCTGGGGAGTCCAAGAGACTGCCAAAATAACACAATCTATTGCAATTGCCCTTGGTTGCCTCTTAGAACTTGAAAGTAAATGCAAAATCCAACAACTAAAGACACCACAACTTGGGACACGTGTCTTAGAGGAATCATGCTGGAAATGAGCCGTAAGCCTCCTCCTTGATGACTGCTTCTCATAGTATGAAAGGGGCTAAGCAACTTGCCAAGAAAGAGAAGAAATCAACAGTCCTATTGAGCTATAAGCCCTATCAATTGTGTAACAATTTGACTGGCAACATATACACAATGGTGCAATAGTGTGGTACCTTTACCTTTGGGGTAACCAACAGCTGTCTAATTAGAATTAAGGCCAGATCAACCGGAGGGAATTTATGCCTTGTACCATGAACCTAATCAATTATCTGTGGATAGAGAGACCGTAGCCCTGAGAGGAGAATCTACTACTGCCATTTTCCTAAACCAATATAATTTTTTTTTTACTGAGAAAGTAATTTATTCAATTATAAACCAGAATTTTTATTTAAAAAATGTCTAAACATTACCCTTCATAACATCCTAAATTTACTCATTAAGGATTTAAATTTACATAAATTTTTAAAAGTCAAGAAATTCCCTCAAAATTTTTTCAGCCTTTTTGCTATACTTTCAGAACAGGTCATTTCTTTGGTTCAGGACTTAAGACATCAAATTCTCCCACTGTAGTGCGGACCCAGCACAACTTGAACAACAGGTAGGTGGAATTCTTAGCCAATGGGTGGTCTCCATTTTCTTTTGCAAAGCCCACTAATTCAGGAAATTTATGGAGTTTTTTGTTGCTGCTGGGTATATGACTTTTTTTTTTAAACAATTGAAGAGTAAGAGGTGGTGCAATGTAGACAAAACGTACGATGCTTTTTCACTGAAGCCCTTCACATTACACATCAAGAGAGTGCAATGGCTTTTTAAATAAATTGCTTGAGAATGGAATCAGATGGCACAATTGGAAGACAAGCAAAATATAAATATATGCATATATGGAAATATGAACCGACAACCCCCTTACACCGATTTGCTTACATTACCATATAGAGCAGTGGTTCTCAACCTTCCTAATGCTGCCATCCTCTAATATAGTTCCTACTGGAGGATGTCTTTCTGTATGCTGTGAAGATATGTTGTTACCATTGGTTAAGAAATAAGCTGCTTTGGCCTATTGCAAGGCAGCTTAGAGGCAGGTGGGAAATCCAAGTTTCTAACTGCAATATAAATATTTATCCTTATACCCACAGATAAATGTAGCTCTCAACCCTCATCAGAGAGGTGTCTTTTTGCAACAAATAGAAAATATTACAGAGGACCACAACTGGTCAAACTGAAGAGAATAAGTAACTTTCAAGTGCTCCCCACAAACTGATATATCTGCAATGCAGTCCTTGCACCTAAATCTCAAGGGAATCCATGTAGAAGAAGGGAACAAGAAGAGCCAGAAACAAGTTATTTGCCATAAGCTAGTATCTTCTCTATGTGACAGGAGAACTTCGTCATGAATTTTTAAAAATACAGTTGCCTGACCAAGTCCAGCATAATGGTAACACTAGTTGACATGCCAGTGTGAACAGAGGAAACCCCACATGATCCTACCCTCAGAACAACCTCAGGTGGTCAATGCCTGTTGAAATGGGAGAATTAGTTTCCTCAAAGTACAAGTTCCACATACATTGTTCAATCCCAAGTGATCATCCCCAAGAGTATGTACATAAAAGCAAACCTAAACAGACTCAGTAAACTATGCATATATATATATATGTGTGTGTGTGTATGTATGTATATATACATGTGATACATATATACATAAAAATATACATATACATATGAATATACATGTAACATCAATAATTAAAAAAGTAATCAATGGGGAAGAGAAGGAGTTGGAGGGAAAGAAAGAGTAAAGAGTGATGTAATGCACTTTTCATGTATGAAGTCTCAAAAAAATAAAATTAAATTAAAAACAATGATAATGTCTATCCCTGGTGCATGAGCTGACTTTTTGGAGCCCAGTGCCTATGGTGCGACACCTTGCACAGCCTTGATGCAGGGGGAGGGGCTTGGTCCTGCCTCAGCTGAATGTACCAGGCTCTGCTGACTCCCCATGGGAGGCCTTACCTTGTTGGAGGAGGGGATGGGGTTGGGTTCGGGGAAAGACTGTGGGAGGAGTGGAAGAAAGGATGAGAGGGGGATCTGTGGTTGGTATGTAAAATGAATAAAAAATTTCTTAATAAAGAAAAAATGGGGAATGATGTACTAAATTTATAATTTCAAAGAATAAAAGAAATAATTACAAAAAAAATTACTTCCTGGCCCAGTTTGTTTGATCCATTATTTAACTTGAATCAATTATTCTCCATTTCATTAATGGATGGACTCATTTAACATTTGATTATATTTGGGTTTCATTATATCATGTCACATAGTGAACAATAGAGGCATACTGGTATCTTCATTAAATGACAAGACCAAAGTCCTGAATTCTCCCAACCAAACACTGACTTGTCCACATTCTATAACTCACTTTCTCATATGAAAGTGCAGGATGCTAGAAGCAATGATTTTCTAAGCTAAAAATGTCAGCTCTGCAATGGTAAGATTATTATTGGATGACCATAAATTTTACACATTGTTGTTAAAGCTAAGCATCCTCTTTGCAATGGAGCTCTGAAAACAGCTCAATAAACATTGAGTCCTCTCTTGTTGACAATGTTTATAATTAGATCATCTATAAATTATGTCTTTTTATATTACAATCAAAGCTGCAGCTGACTTATTACAAGAAATAGAGTGGCCAATGATAATATCAATTTGGTCTCTGTATTTTGGGGATAGACAAAAGCATTGCCTTCCTCACAGGGTCTTGTAATTAGTTTATCTTTATTAAATACTAGCCTGGAAGCAGAATAAAAAATATCTAACATTTAGCAGGAAAAGTATTTGCTGAAACTATTGGAGTGTGTGTATTATGGATTCGCTTCCAGATATCACTAAATACAAAATAAAGATCTTTCCATATGTGATGTCTCTTAGTAAGAGAGAAATGCACACCGCTCCATAAATACGCATTGGTTTTCTACTATATATGAGCTAGTATGCTAGTTGTTAAGTATGGGACAGCCAAAGATACACTTTATATTTTCTTCTAATCAAGAAAAGACACACAGAGAGATAAAGTGTAGCTTAGATTGTGTTCACAACACAGCAGCAGCAGCAACAGAATAATCTCCATCTCTTGGTCAAGCTTGCTCTTGATATACTTAAGAATAAAGAGACTATAAGTATTTTAATTCAAAAGTGTAAGAAATAATACACAGGTAAAACTAACCTGTGCCTTCATGAGCTGAACCCTGATACAGAACACTTTTAAGAGAACTTGGTCATTAGATTTGGATACAAATGAGTGAATAGTATCCACACATAAACTATGGCATTGAGTTTGCTTACTTTTCTTTTCTTTTATTTGAAAGTGGATTTTTTCCATACATGTATATCCTTATTACTATTTCCCCTCCCTCTACTCTTTCCAATTCCTCCTCACCTCCCTTCCCATCCAGATCCATTCCTCTTCTGTCTCTCATAAAAAACGAACAGGCTTCTAAGAGATAATGAAGTAATAAAACAAAATAAGACAGAAACAAACACATCAGAGTAGGACAAAACAAACAAAAAAAAAGCAGAAGGAAAAAAACCAAGAAAAGGCACAAGAAACAGATTTAGACAGAGTCCCACTCATTCTCACACTCAGGAATCCCATAAGAAATTAAAACCAGGAGCCATTATATGCCATTATATACAAAACACCTATAAGGTGTGTGTGTGTGTGTG